>KK351031.1:398481-447935 GCA_000671755.1 Glossina brevipalpis
AGAGAGGCATTTTGAAGTTGCCTTTAAAATGGCAACAAATCATAGAACAAAACGGTGCATATTTGACCCAAATCGGACAATCCGAAGCATGTTAAATAAAGTCCTGAAGTTCATATAAAAATAATGGATTTCTTTTTCCCCAAACTATATATATATATATATATATATATGTAATACCACTATTCATATTTGTTTGTTGCACCTGCTATCGTGTAAATTTCGGGTCGAAATACAAAGTCATTAAAGGTGGACACAATATATATTTGGATATTTATTTATATGTACATTCTGTTCATATATATATATATATATATTATACCTGTACACATATCATATTTATAGATCATCAGTCCTAATAAGGCATCGGGACTTTGTTCCAAAACTAAATATAATATATATTACATATCATATATTATATATCATATATTATATATCATATATTATATATCATATATTATATATCATATATTATATATCACATATATTGCCCAAATTTTTATAATCCCCCTCGAATATCTAGCAAGTTATGAAACTGGAAGAACGACAAAAGGAAACGCATTAAAACACAAGAATTTATTGAAATATTTGAATTGAGATGAACTTAAACTAAACAAGAATTATAATTTTATTCTAAAACTCTGTGCACAAATGAACAAGTACTAACTTACGCATATTATATGTAATGATATAATTGTGGTTGTTCTTTTCTCTTTATTATGCGATAACATGCAAGTTAGGTGAAAAAAAGTAGATAGATTTTCTAGAGCAAAATTTTTGTTTATAAAAAAAAAAAAAAGTTTTTATGGATTTTTTTTTTATTACTTAAAATAAAGATATCGAAATTCAAATTTGACAGAAACATTGGAAGTTTTTTCACATATGTTGGTATAGAAAATGATTCAAATTGTTCACAGGCCACACCTACAATATAAACTGAAATCACGTCTGTTTTCTGGCTGGTTTTTTTTTCTATTGCTCTGGCTGTTTTCAACGGTATTCCATAAAAATAGAAAAAATCTACCACGCCCATCTATTAAAATGTAGTTTTTCTTTAAAAATAACGGTGATGGGTATAAAAGATTCAGCACACAACCGAATACAATTTTCTTCACTGTTTTGACTTGTAAAAGCTTCCTTCTTCTAAGAACCCTTATATAATTGTTTTTGGTTCGTCTTTAGGCCAAAAGATCCATACACGAACCATTCTTACACTTAACCATACAGGCGACCATGACAAATGCTTTTAGTAAATATTCAAGAATCAAAATTAATTGCAACATTCGAATTTAGACCTTTTTTTTTATCGATTATGTTAAAGGGTCCGAGTAAAAACCCGAAACTATATTTTTAATATAAACTACCAACAGCAAAGAATTTTTATGTATTTATCCAAATAGTTGTGAAAGTACGCGTTCCAATAGACGAATGGCAGAAAACCAGACAATCAAAAGGAGGAAGGGAGAGAGGGATACACGAACGTAGAAGTCGAACATGAGTAAATCCATTTGAATTCTTTCACTTTTCGAATATTTCTAGGTAAACTTGGAAATGTCTCTGATACGTATTTTCGGGTATTACAGTTCACAAAGGCAAACGTAGTGTATATACATATGTATGACGACTTTGGCAATGAATATAAAAATATAAATTACGTTATATATAGTTATTAGAGTTACTATTCATCGTTCGTTTAGTAGTCAGGTGCTACTTTAATTTACACCTTACAGTCTAGTCTGTCTGTGTCTAATCGATTTCATTGGAATTCCTGATGCTTATCATCAAACATATTGTACACACCACAGATCCTCATTACTAAACCTTTTGTCTTTTTTTTCTTTTTTTAATTGAAAAATAAATTTAAAAAAAAAAAAAAATCCAAATTCCGTTACAATTCCGTAGCAGTGCTGCTACAATAATTTGACAGTAATCGCTATATTGAACAATAAATATATAGAAAGAAAGACAAACACATACCCTCACATATACACACATACACACACACACAAACACACACAAACACTAAAAATAACTGTTTTGTAATGAATTTTGAGTATTTGTGCCATATTGTAAAACAATCGATTGAATGGTTTGTTTGTTGCTTTGCTATGCCATTTATTTGATAAATTGAGTTTCACACAACATTCGACGACTGGCTGGCTGGCTACGGAATAGTGTATGTTCGACAAGAATAAAAAAAACCCAAAACCGTAAGAATATTTATCATTTTATGTCATGATATATATATATATATATATATGTGTGTGTGTATGTCTATGACCATGATCCGTAAATTGTTACAATTTATTGTATATCACGGATTCAACCGTTGAAGATTAAATAACGAACATGGAATGCATTAATTAATGCTTTTTATACTTAACACGATCCTAGAAACTTGATGCAAATCTACTCACACATGTGCACATACTTATCATTTATATATATATATATATATATATAAGTGTATCAAGCAAAAAAAATTGAAATCCGCTTTAGCAGATTAAAAAATACATTGTAAACGTTTACATGATCGCCAAAACCTCGCCATACATAAACTTGTACGCACACACATGCACAGATGCACACGCTTATACACCTAATATGAGTTTCCTGATTATATGTATGAGTTGCATTTAAAAATTGAAAATTAAAAAAGTTAATTAACAATTAGTAAAAAAATGTTTTTTTTTTTTTTTTTTTTTTTTTTTTTTTTTTTTTTTGGTTTAAGACTTTTTTTCAAAACATAAATTTATTGCATCATCATCATCGTCATTAGTATCATTAAAATATCACGGTGATAATATCTTCTTAAGTCTGCCCAACTGAAACTCATATTAACTTTTAACATTTCGCGTGCGCATTATCCACCAAAACCATACAAATTAAAATTAAGGAAATTGGACAGACACAGATAGAAAATCTTTTTTTTTTTTTTTTTTTTTTATCAGTCGAAACGGAAGAAAAAGAAAAATTGAGGCCAAACGAATTATTAGAAAGGAGCAGCAATTTTCACACACACACACACATTTCGAACTTCAACTAATTTTATCTGATATCACTAAAATACGAGCCTATATATGCTTTGAATAAAGTCTTGAATAAACTGTTTCATGAGTCCACTGAAAGTTCATAATAATACAAACGATCTTTCGTTAATATCATCTCTTACTGGAACTTCTCTATCAACAATTCGATTCATTCTCTAACGATTTAATGTATCGTCTCATATTATTGGGGGACTACATGTGATAGATAAATATTCAATTTGTCCCATTTGCATTATTAAAGCAAAATATAAATTCTGATGCAAAAATTTTCTCATCCAGTAGAGCGATCCGTAAACAGTAAACGAACAACTTTATCTAAGGTCACGTTGCATCTTCCTTGCATCAAGCCTAACTTACCAGGTTCAGAAATCACGAAATTCATAAAATCACTTCCTAGTTGAGTAGCTGAGTTGCTAAGAAGTTCCATTAGAATCATATGCTGTAAATTTATTTACATATATGTATATGCAATAAATAAATAAATAAATAAAATAGAACGGTTCCGACGCATACAAAAATGAAATCTTACACTCAATTCAACAGAGCACTGCTGGAAGCACTACTGAGATCATCATGCAAAGGATGGCAAAGTTGTGAAAAATATATGCGCTTATGATATTTCCACTCCCCAATAAGCAAACATTTGGGAAAAAAGAAACAAGAATTTTTCAAATATTTTCCTAGAAAATCTATCAATACTTTTACCGAACTTACATAATATCACTTAACAAACAAGAGAACAATCAATTATGTCATTGTAAATAATATGCGTAAGCTGGCACCTGTTCATTTGTGTACAGAGTTTTAGATTAAAATTATAATTCTTGTTTGGTTTAAGTTAATTTCAATTGAAATATTTCAATAAATTTTTGTATTTCGTTCTGATTTCTTGCACTTTCATTTACAAGTGCTGAAAATCTAGAATTCAATCTCGTACGGACACTGCATATACTCAGTCATTTTTGAAACAAGTCCCGACGGAAAATATTGGGACTTATTATAAATAAATGTGATATGTATATAAGTATAGTAGTATAATGAGTATAAGTATAGTATATAGAAATATATAGGGTATATATATATATATATATATGCTAACTTAAAAATTAAAAGGTAGTTAGGCTTTAGCATTTCAAATTCATGGCATAACATACATGCGTTTCAATCATTTAGTTTCTGCAATTAATTCAGGAGAATGTTTACCACAGACGGACATTCGTACGGACGGACATGCTTAAATCGATTATAAATTTGATGCTAAACAAGAATATAAGTACTTTTGTTGGGGTCTCTGAATTTTCCTTCTGGACGTTACAAACAAAATGACAAAATGAATATATGTATGTATGTATATAAATATAATACATATATGTATAAATATAAATAACGCAGAGTATTAACATTTACACACAAACTAAATTGTTATGAAGAATACAAATCGGAACGAATCGAATTTTGTAATCCATCGCCGTACAAACGTAGTTAAGAAAATTCGAAGCCTTTGTATCGCAAAAAGTTAGAAGGATTTCCAAAGGATTTCCAGCATATGAGATTAAATATTTTCGTACCTTATAAATGAAAAATAAAAGAAAAATTATTTTAAACAAAATGTTGTAAGGTATTCTTAATTGTCGGCTTTGTTCGATTATAATATTTTTAATTGTTTTATTTACGAATATTGTTATATCAGATTTTAATGAATCAGTTATAACATCGATTGGAACATAACTTTTTCTGATTAGCTGGCCATTCATTTTTTTCTTTTTTAATTGTCTTTGTATTGATTTTTTTTTTTTTTTATTATTATTTTTTGTTGATGAAGAAAAGATGTTTGAAATAGAAACAATTATCTTTACCTTAGCAAAAAAAAAAAAAAAAAAAAAAAAAAAAATTGTTATAGAAACTGACTGAAAATAAATTTGGCGGCAGAATTATTTTGAAAGAGAAATCGAACGCTATCATGTTTCTTAGATATGAAAAGTGTGAGACCATATTTAGTTAACATAGTTTTAATCATTTTTGATAATCGTTGAATATTTGTATTAATTTATTAATTTACAAAATACAAGTTTGTCCCCCTCATAATTGATAGTTTTATATAAAACCGAACCGACCTGCCCTGGTCGATATTATTACGAACCATAAAATATTTTCAAGCGGATTCATTATTAATAGCAAAACTAAGAACAAAAGAAGGTTTTTGCTACTTTGTAGCATAGACACAAACGGTAAAATATTTCTAAACATTTTTTTTTTTTTTTTTGAAATTTTTTCTTCAAGTTTTGTTAAAATAATACCGTAAATGTATTTAAGGGAATAACTGAATTTATTGCATATGCATCATGCATTTTGGTTTTTGTCTAAATTTTTTTTTTTGTTTCGTTTGCATAGATTTTCACATAAGAAAGAAGAACCAATGATGTAAATGATTTTTCAAAATATCAAAGATTCATAGGTCTTGTAAGGTAAACCGGATTTTTTTTCTTGTTGTACATCATTTGGTGAGAAAGAGAACAATAAACTTATAATCTCAAAATAAAAACAACACATAAAAAAAATTAGAATAAAAAAAAAAAAAAGCAAAAAATATGCAACAGATATTATGCTTAGAAAAGTGCATAAAATAATAGTGACTGCAGTGTAAACCAGTTTTGAAAAGATTTATAAAGAAATTACTCATAAATGACATTATTGTGTCTGACATTAATGCCTGGTTTGTTTGTCGGTACATAGCACAATTGCATATATATCTATATACCTTTACGTAGATATATATATATATATATATATATATTCATAGTATCAACTTGACATTGCTAACTATATAAAAAGTACTAAAGTACGTGCATATATATATAAAATGTTTGTTCGTATGAAAATGAATTTTATTTAATTTATTTTTTTTTTCCTTTAGCACAAAGTAAAAATTAATAAGCATAGTTTTCTTTTATCTTATCGTGTGTTAAGTTTGCGGTTTCTAAAATTTTTCCTTGATAATGAAAATTACAGGAAGAATTTAAAAATACAAAAAACAGGAAAGATATTATGTTCATAACTAGCATTAGTGTGAAAGGAGGAAAATCTTCAGTACACTTACGAAAATTTTCTTAACAATTTGTCAGCATGTACACAAATACACCAAACATATATATATACGAAAGGATACTTAGGCACGTTTTTTCGACAATTACAGACTAAGTGATGATGATTTCTTGATACACGAATTCTAATAAGCAGATATTGAAGATTTCATTTAAAAATCTAAACAAAATTTTGAAATTATCGTAATATAATGATTTTTTTACTAATTATAGACGAATGCTTTGACAATAGATTGATGAAAATGCTAAGAATAAATTTGAAATAAAATTTTTTTTATTTTTGCCATCAATTTGAACATGGAAGATAGAAGGACGGACACGTCTAATTCGACTCCGGAGCTTATGCTGATTAAAGAATATTTCTATATTCTACTTTATAATGTCCTCGTAGCCATATTGCATTGCATTTAAACAAAGAGACGAATGGACCGACACGTCTAATTCGACTTCCGGAATTCATACTGATTAAAGAATATTTATACTATACTTTATAATGTCCTCGTAGCCATACTGCATTGCAATTGAACAAAGGGACGCATGGATGGACACGGCTAATTCGAGCCCTGATTAAAAATATTTATATTTTTTAAAATCCTTTAAGCATAATTTTGTGTGTGTGTGTTGGAGTACTTGATAAATCTCGCATTCCTTTACTCTACTTCTGGTGCTTGATATAAAAAAAAAGAAGATAAATACCAGAAATGATGATAGTTATATAACCGAAAGTATATTTTTATTAGCAATAACTTTATCATTATCACGATCATCATCACTATCACCATCATCATCAATAGCAATACGTCATTTTAAAAAAAAGGCATACAAACATAAATACCTCCATATTTATATAAGTGACTATCTTTATAATAAGTCTTTTGCCTGAATCGTGTATACGTATACCTGCAAACATACATATGCGCACACATGCACGATTAGTTTTTTGTATTTCAGTTATTTGTGAAAAGTTCACCGCAAATCCGTACGTGTGATGATTGTGAAAGTTCAATATTTTGTTTTTTTTTTGTTCGTTTTTTTAATTTTATTTATTTTATTATTATGCCGTCTTATAATTTGCTTATTACGTGCTTAGGAAATGAATTTTAATACAATTATTAACGCTATTGTTTTACCGGCATATAAACAACGGAAATAGCAGTTGTGGATGTGTGTGTGTGTATGCGTAGGCCCCTATAATATTCAAAATTTATTTGAATATTCCGTTAAAGAGAAAAACTATTGTTTTCCTTTTTTTTCTCTTTTTATATTTGTTTTTCAATTTTCTTCGTTTTTCTTCATCTTAAACAAAAAAAAAAAAAAAACATATTAGGAATTTAACACTGAAATTTAATTTAAGGGAGAAATCCGAATAGGAAATAATGTCAACATACATACATAACATATGCATAAGTGTTGTCAATATTGCAGCGCATAGTGTACAGAAAATTCATCTAAAGATTTCCGCCTGTAACTGGTATTACTCCCCATACACAAGGGATTCAAATCAATTAATTATCGAAAATTTTCTTTGAATAAAACAACTTATATAAAACGTAACACAACAAACTAATACCTCTTAGAACTTGTAATGTTCGATGATAACAAATCCCAGGTAACAAGTGTATTTTCCTACTTCTACAAAAGTTAAAATGGTGCGCGTAACGAAAAGAATTATACTTTGCACTTTATCAAAGTAACATGTGATATAGTAAACGAAAACAAAACAGTTTATTTATATCTCACATATATATATATTTATATAATATATGTGTGAAACGCTTGTGAACTCGCGCCGGCAATTTATGTAAATACTCCTTGTGACGTTAATTTGTGTGTACCGAGGGGGCTGTATAAAAAACAAAATCCAAGCAAACAGTTGAGTTCGAAAGCAAACTACGTTTCCGTATGTTTGGATGTTTATGTCTTGTTGTTTTGTGTTATTAATATGCTCTCTAATACATTTCTACAAACGTTCGAGTTCGTAGCAAACCATAAGAAAAAGAGAACAGAAGTTCTGTTAATAGCAGTTTCTTTGATCATGTTCTGACAATTTTTCTCTGTAATGATTAAGAGTAACGAGTGATTTTTCTATTATTATTTATTCTCTTTGCTTATATATATAAAAAAAAAACTATTAGCAATAAGTTATCGTTACCCTATCTTTTTGTTTTCCATTCTGTACTTTCAAGGCTAAGCTGCGATATCGTATCTAATCTAAAATTTTTACTTACTAAAGATCAACATCATTTAATTATGAAATTATTTAAATCTTTTTATAAAAACTCGTATAGGATTCATACAGTTCCATATCTGTTCAAGCGTTATATATTGGAATCCCCCATATTAATTAAGTGTTCTTATCTTCGTTCTTATCTTCATAGTCAATCAAAATTATATGTTTTTATACCCACTACCCGTCAACCACATAAAAATAGAAAAAATCTCCTACACCCACCTATTAATATTTAGATTCTTTTGCTTTTTTTTTTTAAAGAAAAAGTGGTCTGTATAAAAGATTCGTCACAATCAAATATAATTTTCTTACTTGTTATGTGTTTGTTTGCAAATGCTATGAAAGGAATCGAAGTAAAGAAAAAAACAGAAACGAGCAAAGCTACAGAATATTCTTTGACATGTATATACAAGTCATACGCGCGAGCAACGTATGTATGCAATCGTCGTAGCCTATGTATTCGATAACATGGGCTCGAGTGCATATTAGCGCTACTTTCAAAGTATTTGTATATGCTCTTAGGCCATCGTATGTAAGGAATAAGCATAAGCAATAGATTTTGTATTTGTGATGTCAGAAAACAAAAATTGATCAGACATTGGTTTTTATGCTTATTTGATGATTTAACATAATTTTTAGTATAAAATTTAATGTATTTATTTTTTTATTTTTCTTCTATTATATCTTAAAAACTTATTAAAAAACATATATTGTACGTGTTTATATTTTGAAACAAACAAATTCGAGTCCACCAGGGATCGAACCCGTTGTCATCCAAAAGCAGCACACTTTTCTCTTCAATCACACAACTTCCTTATCAACTGCGCCACTGCAGGCGCATGAGCTGTTTTGTCGCCACCGTAGGGTGAAGGTACAATTTTAACAACAATTTTATAATTTTGTTGTTTTGTGCAACACCTAAAAGGAAGATTCAGCGACCTAATAAAGTATATATATATATAAATATATATATATTTTTGATCAAAATTTAGATTCGATTTGGAAGCATTGGAAATTTTTGCACACAAGTGTATATTAAAAATGAGCCACCTGAGTGGAAAAAAAAAACAAACAAACAAAAAGCTTTATCTGTACGCTTTTGCATTTAGTTTTGTACAAGTTCCATATTTCAAAATCAAGTTTTAATAAGATCTTTAAATGTCTGAAAACTGTTGTTTCCTTAATGTTCAAAAATTTCTGCTATCAATTTATGCATTTAATGGAAAAATTCAAATGATGCTACTTACGATTACTTGTCTGCAAATTTTTTAATCATATTTCAGAGTTCGAAGAAAATATCAAGAAAAGTTCTCGGTTAAAGAATTAACACATCACTCAATAAGTTTGTAGGATGACATATACATGTCAGCATTATTGATGAATTCTATACGATTTTTAGATCGTATCAACCTTCAACTGATTTCATGTATCAAAATTTCATATGATATTCCGATCATTACTTTTCAAATTGTAATTGCTTTAGTCACGCTACTTTTGCAATTTTCATAAACAATTGAAAAAAAATCTGAATTTCATATGTTAGTAAAGCATTGCTCTTTAGTGGGAAAAAAAATACCATTTAAATCAAGAATCGACTTGAAAAGTGTTATGGGAATTCTTTTCCGTTGAAAAGAAGAATTTTTCAATGATGTGCCGACTCTAAACGAGACGCCAGGGAAACAATTAATGCGGATCGGTCTGGTTGTCCGTATTGGATTTATTGTTTCAGAAAACATCCAAAGAAAAATTGTTTTGAAAGACCGGAAATTGAAGTTGCATGAGGTAAGAGAGAGAGAGAGAGAGAGAGAGAGAGAGAGAAAGAGAGATATGAGACGTTAATGATATCAGTAAGCAATACATTTACTATTTTGCACTTGTCCATGAGAACGCTCTATTGGAAGTGGTTACCGCTTAGACTAAACTCAACAACTTGTTGATGATTGAGAGCACTGCTTGGAGTTATATTTAGGTAAAATAAAATGAATTTTTTTGATTACGCTAAGTGATAATGAATGAATGGATGAATGGATTTATCACTACATTCCAGATACAAGACAAGGCAGATAGCCAAGCTTACAGTAACCGGCAAAAGTTGACCAAAGCGACCAAAACCGCAAAACTTATCCAAAAATGTTATGGCGTCCGTATGTTGCGATGCGGACATGTTGTAATATTCATTTATCTTAGAAAGGAACACAAATGATCAATAGCGAATCTTACTTAATGCGTTTGAAAGACCACCAATGGCGAAAAAAAGACAGGCCTCCAAACGAAGAAGAGAAAAAGACACCGCGCCACAAGTTCGAACTTATTGAGTGATGTGTTATGTGTTACGTTCAAAATCTGCAGAAATTTCAAAAATGCATAGAGATGTGGAATCTCTTCCAAATAATTATTAAAAAATATGTTTAACTTATCACTCATATTTATTTGCATTGATTTCGTTTACATACATTTTTCATAGAATTTTTATTTCAAATTTTTAAAATTATCTCATAGAAGCAACGTATTTTTTTTTTGTTTTTTTTTCTAAATCTTTACATATACGCATTTGGATATACATATATATTTGAAAATATTTATAGTGTATAACATGCATGCATGACGAACACAGAAGAAACACATAATAATAGTAATGATATAAGCAATATATTTTATATATATATATATAAACATATATGTGTGCGTGTGTGTGTGTATATATATATAAGGTGAAAATTTGACGCCCCAAATCCCACAAAAAAACAATATAATAAGGAAATCATATGTGAGAGAATAGCCGGCTAAGATCATATTACATAAAAACTGCTACTGACTACTGAAAGTTTGTGACTCTTTTTTTTTTTTTAAAAACATATTTTCATATGATAACGATATCAGATGCGTGTTTATATATGCATGAGTTTATTATATACATATATATATATATATACAAGAAAATAATTGTTTTTTTAAAAACTTTGAAAATTCATAAGTAAACCCTTCAATGACTAAATTGCATACGAGTTCCTTCTTCCGCTTTTACGTTACCCTACTTATCGGTGAGAAACGGAAGAAATATTGATTGAAAGTCTGGAAGAAATTTTTTTAAAGCCGCTCAATAGTTTAAGCAAGACGTTTAAAAAAAAAAAACTTGTTTAAATTGTTAGCGAGAAAGAGAGAGAGAGAGAGAGAGAGAGAGAGACAATGTTTAGATAATAACAAGATAAGCGTGAAACATATCGAAGGTAATATAAAGCAGTTGTCCAAACGTGAAATAAAATACCGAAATATTTGTAGCTTGTTGTGCATTAGAATTACATATGTGTTTATGTTTATATTTATAAATGTTTTTTTTTTTTTGTGGACATGTGCACTGCATTGTCAGCGATTAGCCCTATAACCGCATTCGTTTTAGCATTACCACGAGATGATTCCTTATGGCGGGGCGGGGGATCCATCTTTCTATCGAATACTTTTCCCGTCCTTCTTCTCGCTCCCTTAACATATTCCATCGAATAATTCTCTTGAAATTACGAATGTCTTTGTTACCTTCTTCGATTGTTTCCCCTTCTTTTCTTCCGCTCGATAGCGGATAAATTCCTACCAGGACTGCTGCAGCGGACGTCGAAACTGTGCGATAAGATGATGTCATTCTCAAAGTACAAAACCTTCAAACTGCTTCTGGCTTACGTAGAAGATTTTTGTTTTGCAATATTTTCTGCGTCCACATGGGTGCGTATAGACCACGCTGCATAAAAGTTTTCACCGGTCGTGTGTCATCTCGTTCGTATTGGGCATTATCTTGCACAAAGTGGTTGCGGATGTCAACGCTACGTAAGTTTTCAATGATCTCTGTTAGAAGAACCGAAGCTTAATGTAACACTATCCGTTGAGTAGATCATCGTACATGAGGCTCCCTATGTGAAGAGATCAAAAACAAAACCTTGTGCAACTTCACGCATTCCGCATATTCCGCTTAACGATGGACCAAAGACAGAAACTTGTGATGCTGTTGCGGACATTCTGTGTTCTTTAATGCTGCCCTATATATTATTATATCGTACAGTTCTGCTTTGTAAATAAGATTTTAACCAGATACGTGGAAAATTTTCGCTTATTTAGGTTTTTTATAATTAATTTCCAATCAAGTTGTATAGAAAGCATTTTGAATATCTAATTTTATGACATCTAAGAATTCTTTTGCATCCATACTTCTGTGACTACAAATCTAATAGCATCAATAATAGATCGCATTTCGATAAATCCGAAGTGGAACTTAGAAAAGTCACCTTAAAGCTCTCCAGTTGCTTTTCTAATGTAATTAGCAGCAATAGTAGTCGTTCCAACACTGTACCCACATTGTACCACCATCAAAATATGTTCTTAGGAGAATAGGCTGTCCAACGGTTTCGCGGGTTTTTATACCAAAATTAACAGCTGCTTTTTCCACTTCTCAAATTTAAGACACAAGTTGTACATTTCACAAAATAAATGAAACCAGTTTTTACTAACCAATTGCATTATTTCATTTTTCAGCCCCGGGAGATTTCTTTTTTATCGAAGTTCAAAATATTGGTTGGATTTCCCCCGGTGTGTGATCATAATCTCTTGTAAAACATTTGCTAAATCTCTATAAAATGAATCCTCCCATTTGGAGGTGTACAATCTATTATATATAACTAAGCACTGTAAGACTCCATTTTTAAACTTGGATCTGTCAAATTGACCTAATATAATAAATGGAACCCCATGTAAGTTTTTTATTGTGCTACTTTAGAAATGCAAAACGTGTGACTAACTAAGATGGAAGAAAATAGATGAGATAAATAAGAATTTTAAATAAAAATCGTTTTAATAGGAGACTTAAATGTATTGCAAAACAAAAGGCAGAGAGAGAGAGAGAGAGAGAGAGAGAGAGAGAGAGAGAGAGAGTTAGCTTAAGTATAACATTATATTCTTCCTTCATTTTATGTACCCCCGCACACCACGCCACGCACATATGTTTTGGAAAAACTCTTATTATATATGTTGCGAAATCTCTTTCACTTTCTTTTTCTTGATTATGTTAAATTTTTTTTTTAATGCACCCAAGTGGCGTAACATTACATAGCAGAAGTATACATATGTGTGTATGCATGTACAGGTACACATATAGCTTTTTTTTTTTTTTGCTTTGATTTTTTCTGTATTTGCCCACGAATTGCTATTGCTGTGTTACAATATTTCCGCTTTTATTTTTACGTTAAAAGAAAAGAAAAAAAAAAAAAGAAGGAAATTTCGTCCGCTATTGTCCCAAGCAAATCATAATTGCTGTTAACTTTAACTGTTGCACATGTTAACCCAAAGTTTTTTGTCGAATTATAATAATCAAACCTTCACTTTTCAAGTGCTGTACTTGCATATTCGCTGCCTTTGTTTGTATGACTGTGTGTGTGTGTGTTTTAAAAACAATTAACCGCCATCATCATCATCATCATCATCATCATCAAGCCATTCAAGCAAACTTTTTCAATGGTCATGCATTTGTTTACGATACTATTGCATTTTATTTCCACTTTTACTTATTGTAATAAAAAAATTTCATTTTTCTTTGTCTTGTTTAACAGTAAAAATATGTTTAAAAGTCGTGCTGATTGTACTATATAATAACCAACCACCACCTATAGAATCGAATCGAAATAAACAGGAGAGAAAATAGTATTAAACAAATTAAACATTAAGTCCAAGAAATAAGGACATTATTTTAATTTCAAAGCGTAACAAAAAATCTCAATATAATTGCTTAACATTCCGTTGTTAGATATCAATGCGATATAAACGGGCTCAGACGTGTGTAACCATATACGAATCTTACAACTGAAACCTTGAAGCCGAACTATGTCTTACACTTGCAAATAAAGAATTAAATCCTTGAGTAATAGTATTAAAGCCCTACCTACCTATCTACCTTCTACGGTTCGCCCTTAAGTAATTACAAAGGTTTGGAAAGAAAAAAAAAGCATATTTTCACTAATCGTACCCTGACATCCGATAGACAAATTTATATCGATTGAAAAAATGATTCTAAATTGTTCGGTATAATAAAAAAAAAAAAAAAAAAAAAAGAGTATTTTTTTTAAGTCCTTTTTGGTATTGCATACATAAGCATAAACTTGATTTAAAATAAATAAAAAATGTATTTTTCTATGAAATTTCAAAATCCATTCTATCTTTTAATTGGAATAAAGACAAGACAGAAGTTATATTCAACCTTTAATATCAAATTCTAGTTTTTGCTACGAGAAAAAAATTCTTATTATAATTATGTCGCGTATACTTCATCATCTCCACATAGGATATACAGTCAATTGTTGTAAAAGTTGTATTAGAAACTAAATTTTCATTTTTTTTTTTTGATATAATAAAAAAAATAAAATTTACACTACATTTCTTTTAATTTCTAATTTCGATACAAAAAGTTGGAGTACGTTTACGCATGCGGTCCTGATGACCATAAGATAGCATAAGAGAATAAACGTAATACGTAAAACTTATGAGTTTGGACTTTGTTTTCAGATCCGAAGTATAATGTCCTTAAAGGAAAAATGGCGGGCGGTACTACTCTTGCTTCCAAAGCTTATCTATTAGGGTCAACATTTTCTTGTACACTACACCTTTCTTCTATAGGAATTAACATTAACTTCGTCATTGAAAATATTTTCATTGATATAGAGAATTTAACCCCTTTTTTTTGTAATTTCTGTTGCGAAATGATATTTAAACTAAATTTAATAAATTGTCAAAAATAGATTTTAGATTTTTTAACGTCTGTGCTAAGATTTAAGACTATGTCTCTGCTACTACTATGAAGTAAGTACCTCCATGCAACGGAAGGAAATTTTAGATCATGTATCTGCCTCCATTTGGTAGGTAGGAGGGTTAATACGATTTCAAAGGTCGCTTAGTTAGCGCAAAAGGTTCACACGTTACGATATGTTCGAATTTGTATCAACTACAAATAGAAGTCATATTAGCCAGCCAGTCTTATAACCTTGGTAAAGAGCAAACTTTATGTTTTTCTGATAGACATCCATCTCTACCAGAGAAAGCGTTTGAATGGAAAATTCTTTATAAAAGGAAGTTTTAGCATTAAGTTTTTTTTTTTTTTTTTTTTTTTAAAGAAAAACTATATATGAGTTCATATAACTTACGTATGACAATTAAGCGAACTTAGAATAAGTATCTGTAATTAAATCTTTATTTATTTTTTGTTCAAAGTGTACGGTAAAATTTATACCGCAAACACTTTGCAAAATATCGATAATTATTAAAACACCTACAGTGAATAGAAATAGAAAAAAGAAATTGAGATTTTCAGGTTTTAAATTACGCGACACAATAATTTCATTGAAATATTAAATGACAGATACGAATTCTTAGCCAAACTTATTCCTTAGCTTCCACAACAGTTTTCACGGAAGATGTTTTGTGAATCGATTTACGTTGCGGTTTGGGTTTTGTGGTTACTGTTGTAGCCACTGGTGTCGTCGGTGTTGGATTTACCGTTACCGTTTGAGACGATATTATGGTGGACGTTTCGTCTTCGGTATCTGTTTTAATACCATTTTCCGATTTTTCTTCATTAGCGGACGCGTCAATTACGATCATTTCTTCTTTTTTGCCATTAAGCTCCTTAATTTTCGGTTTTTCACTGTATATAATAATAATACTAATGTTAGAATAAAAAAGAAGTTTCCAAAAAAGTCTTACGTTTACCTTTCAATATCAATGTTTAATACGGATTCATCTTCTTCCTCTTCATCGTCTTCGTCACGTTCGTCAGGACCAACTTCCCTTAGTAAATCCCCTAAATCTTTATCAACATCTTCCCACATTTGATCATCTGCTTGCTCCTCAGTTTCATCTATATTTTCTAACAGAATTTCTTCTTCATCTTCACCTTTCTCATCTGTACCATTTGTTCCGCCACATTCTTCGTCTATAATTTTCTCCTCTTTCTTTTCATGATCATGAATCTTATCATGTTCACTTTCCGATTTTTTCTTCTCCTTCTCTTTATCTTTAGATCGCTTTTTAGCTTTCTCGTCTTCTTCTTTGAATCTTAAGAAAGCCTTCAGATGTGACCTTTGCATACAATGCTTCTTGGTATATACCTGTAATGTAGCTTTATCGGCCGAATAATGTTCACAAAGCTCACAGTAGAAGGCAGTAATTTCTTTTACAAATTGAGCACCAACTGGAGCACGTTCACCATCTTCATCCTCATCAACGCCTTCGATATTAGTCTCATTGAGTAGAGCTTCAACTTCTTCATCTATAGCCTCATCAATTTCACCTACTGAATCGACAGTCATAAATTTATTTAAATCGATTTCGCGGGTTCCCTCATCATCATCATTAGCATCACCGCTATGATCACTATCAGAATCATTTTTGCGTGCCTTATTCTATGAGAAATGAAAGTTATCAAAGAAAATTTAGAAATTTAAAAAGAATACTCACTTTAATATGTTCCAACGAACAACGATGTGTTTCATACAACATTGGACTTTTGAATGCTAAATGGCATGTAGAGCAATATGGCATTAAAAACTTTTTCATTGTCTTGTGATGTTCGGATAATTGATGTTTAGCTTTTGGTTGACGATAATGCAAACGACAAAGATGACAAAATTTCGACTCATAAGTCTCTTTTGATTTTTCTTCTATTTCTCGTTGGGCAGTACGTTGACGAGCTCTCAACCGCAATAGGTGAGCTCTTTGACGTATAGCTATTTGACGAAGAGTTGCTTTGTGAGTACGTGAACTCAAATGATACGTGTACTCCTATTATAATAAATAAGCCAAGCGTTTTGTACAAATGTCGAAACAAATTTCTTGAAATATACCTTAAAAGTCACACATTTTGCGTGACAATGTATGCAAGTTAGCTTTATGTATTTTTGATTACGTCTTTGGGGACTGCTTTGCTCATCTCTGCGCCCAGAACGCAACTTTCGATCTTTGGTGCTACCTTCCTCATCCTCGCTGCTGCGTTTATTTTTCTTGGGGCTGCTGCTGGATGTTTTGCTCTCGTCTTTCTCTTTATCATCTTTCTTTGAAGATGATTTCTTGGAAGGTGAAGACTTCTTGGAACTAGTCTCACCGTTTCCTTCACCTGAATCATCCTTTTTCTTACCTTCTTTTTTTATATCTTTTTCAATTGCAACATTTGAGCTGCCATCAGCTGTTTTGTCTACACTTACTTCGTCATCACTTTTATCTTTTTCTTCTCCTTCACCCTCCGTGTGTTCATCACTTTCTTTTTTAATGGACATCGAAGATTTCTTTTTCTCACCACCTCTACTTTTCGAAGTAGTATCTACGCTTTCCTCCTTTATGTCGGCATCACCGTGTTCATCGTCAACTCTAGAATTTTTCACACCTACCTCATCTTCGGCAGTTGGCTTGTCGTTGGATTTGGCACGTTTTGATGTGCTGGAACGTTTATTACCACCTGCCGAGTCTTTATCGTCGCGTTTTGTGTTGTTATCATCATTATCTTCCTCATTGTCGCTGTGTTTGCGTTTAATTTTCTTGTTAGTCTCATCATCGTCATCGCTGGAAGCAGTTTTTTTGGCACTGCGTGAAGATCGTCGTGGACTCTTGGAGCTATGCCTTTCCAGGCGACGCCGTCTAAGGGAGCTACAGAGGAGGATTGCGGGTTTTTGCTTTTAATGATTCAGTATCAATGTATCAAAATATATATATATATATAGATATAAAAATCATTTTGTTGTTGTTGTTGTAACTAGCTAAAGATTTATTGAAACTATTCAAAGTTTCTGAATGCAATGAATAGAAAACTGCTCAGACAAACAAGAGGAGAAAGGAACTGGATCTCAATTGCTGTCCGATAGTTAGAGCTGAGCACAAGTAAAACTCACCATCTTTCTCTGAGCGTTCAAAATAAACAAATGTGGATTGGATTGGAAATACCTGCACGCACACACAAACTGTGGCATCAAGGCTCAACAAATAGTTTGTCATTGTTCTGTGTAAATTTGTTCGTTCGTTTTCCGATCCTGGTTATGTTAGGTTTTGCAACTTTGTTTACACTTTTCAAGTATTCAGAGAAATTGGCAAAGATTTTCATTCGCATTTTTAGTTTTTTGTGTGAGAACTATTTACCTCGTTAGACGTGCTATTTTTAAGACACGAGCACGATCTTTTTGCTGAGCAAACATTAATTTGCGTCTCATGATGCGCAGGTCGTTTGATTCTCGGCGCAATACACGTACCGGACCACCACGTGCCGAGCGTACGCCACGACTGGATGGTGCACCCCGTGACCGTGAGGCGAAGCTACTTCGAATCGGTATTCGTTTTGATGGTGGTCCCATAGGCGATGAGCGGTGTCTACTTTTGGAGTTGGCACGTTCGCTATGACGTGAATTATTGGTGGCTCTGGCATTACTGCTTCTATAGCCAGACGATGATGCACCGCCAGAGGACATTGGCGGTGGTGGGGGCGGTGGGGTACGATTTCCTCTTCCCGTAGACGACGAATTACGTCTATAATCCTATATTTGATGATGACGAGATGAGGGTTTCGTGTTTATTGAATTCTTCACACAATTGCAATTGTCATTGAATTATCAATCAATCATTTAATAAGAGTATACCAAAATAAATCATAATCAATCAATCATTCATATTCAATGGATGTTGAATCAAAACATATACTTATTGATTTGTTCTTCATAGAAGATGGCGACTTTAGTCTTAAGCAAAAATTCTTATTTTCAGTTTCTTGATCACAAATAGATGACAAAACAACACAAGAGGGTTTAGGAGGCATCATGAAAAGCTGTTTTCGTTATAGGTGGTAGCGTAGTAGTAGTAGTATTCATAATTCGAAAAATGTAATAGCTATCAATGCAAGGCAATGCAGTCAACACATGTTAAAAAATTTCTACATAAAATTTTTTGTTTTTCTAGAAATACAATGGATTGCAGTCAGTTTTTCAATTGTTTTCTATATAGATATAAAAGCATATCGTGTTATCATCGATTGATTGCTTCTTGGAAAAGGCAAGTTTCTCATCTATGGCCACTCCATCTTACATATATTAAGCCAGTGCATCGGTACTCTATAGACTTTTGCTTTTTTGACCACTTCTTGGAGTCTTGTGTCACATCCATGTGTCGTCTTATATTACATTTTAGTTATTTTTTTGTTTGTATTTTTTTAAATAAAACTCTATATAGATTTTGTTACGCAAATATACATAAAATAAAATTATTTTTAAAATTTTATGAATTTTATAAAAATAAAAAAAATTACTTCTAATGAATCTTCGAAAAGTGGTTAATATTCATCCACAATAAAAAAATTCTTTTATAAATTTTTTTTTTTTTTTTTTAATAAAAAGTCTATTATCTAATTAAACTTTCCTAAAAAATACTTTACTTACATCTTGGCGTGGTCTTTTTCGGTCGCCGGAACGATCACGGGATGAATCCTAGAAAGAGCAATTAAAATTATTTTTATTTGTTATTGGAATTTTGGGAAATATTCAGAGTTCGTGCTTTTGGCGGCTATTAAATTTGCAGATAGTTTTAAACCAAGCCAACCTAAACGCTACGACCCCTAATTTGTGCAAAAATTTTCTTTTTAATTTCCAAAAATCCTCATATAATTATGTATTTTACCCACATGCACATGGTTATGCATGCTTTAACGTACCCTATAACTTCTTTTGTGACCGCCAGAATCATGACGGTTACTGCTCGAGCTGCTATTGAATCGATCTCTATTGCGGGAATTATAGTGGCCGCCACCACTACTACCACTAGGACCACTTGAACTGTAGCGCCCAGAACCACTAGCACCTGCATAGCGATCTGATGAGCGACCAGAATTATTTAAACGGCCGCCAGCATAATTCGATGAGCGATAAGAAGAACCACGGCCGGAAGCGCTACCGCCACCGCGTGAGCCGTAACCACGAAAACCACGAGCCATTTATTAAAATTCAATTGACACTGTGCCTTAAAGACCTCAAAATTTAAGTATACAAGAAGCCTTTGTCCGTTCAAAGCAAAAATCGATAGACAAAATTCATAGAATTTTAAAATTTTACCTTAGTTTCTTAAAATTAATTTTAATATATACAATATATGTGGTTTGTTAATTAAGTTTCTAAAAATGTTCTAAGAACTTTTCTTTAAGTCTTAAGTCTATTTTTCACAAAATTTTCACGAGGAAACCAAATTTTACTCCTTTTGCAGAAAAAATATGGCGACACAATATCATCGCGTTGCCAACTACACATTTGATGTTTTAAAATAGACACCACCAAAGCGTCGCTGTTAATGAAAACGCTATATAAATAGTGAAAGAATAAAGCTACAACACAATAAAGCCTCACTTTCAGCCTTAGGCTGCAAATACAATAAAGCGGCGCTTATATTTCCATCAACTAACGGTCACTCGTACCTGAAGCAATGAAGCCGCAGTTACATTGAACGATGTTAACAAAAAAAACTTCTATATGAATTCAGAAATGCCGAATTTATTATTAAGGCTACTTTCGTGCCTCACAACTTTATACATATATATAATGCGTGACGAGAATTATTGTTCAATACACTTTGCGATAAACGAATGGAAAAAAAAAACATGCAAAACCCTCACTTACTTCTATTAATTGTTCGATAATTTCAAAATTATTCTCTAAAATAACATATTCTAAAAAGACAACTTGAAAAATAACTCTTAAATTGATTAACGAATTCTCTTTATCACTTTTGTTTTAAATTTTTTGGAATATAACAAATAATATAAATCAAAATAAAAAAATACAATTTGAAATATAAAATTTGGTAAATAGAATTTAAATTTAAAATACTTTGGTGTTATTTATTCTTCTATCTCTTTTCGTTTTTTTTTATTTGCTAATTACCTACAAAATCATATGATTTGCCAATTTCAACAAAGCCTCTGTAAATTTTTAGTAATTTGTCGCCAAAGGGCGTCTTCATTATGTTCTTTTAGATTGTTTTTTGTACGTTGAAATTTTTGGGAATATAAGCGCGGCTTCATGTTGTTTACAGCCTAAGGCAGCATATAAACGCGGCCTAATTGTGTTTGTAGCCAACTAATGGATCAATTGTACTAGTTACAATTTTTTTATCAAATCGTACTCCCATTGTTGGAATTTATATGATAAATAAACGATAAAATTTGGATTAGTGGAGCAATTAAAAAAGTTTTTCTCAAAAAGATAAATCGCCATGTGTTTCGTTTAATCACATAATAATACAATGGTGTTGACTGTGACAGCGTCTTCTATTAAATAAATAATGAAAGCCTCTTCTTGAGGTCTTCCATCAAAATAATAATAAATGAGATCTTAAATATTTTTATTAAGCACAAACTCTAAATATTTCGTATGTCTGTCTCTACTATTTATTTCCATTCAAGTTTAAGCATTCAAAAGTTCAGAATTGTGGCAGCCCTGTTCTCGTAAAAGAAGTAGTAAAGAATTGCATCTGGGTGCTGTGAATTAAGGAGAAAAATTGATATATTTTCTTAAAATTCGAAGAAATTGCAATTTTTTTTGATAAAAAAAAAGCGTTTTTGATTGGTTTTTGGTATTAACTAATGCCATAAGTATCGAATTCTTGAGGACAGTAACACAAAACATTTTTATATTTAATATCTCGTCGCGAGTATTGTGAAATTTTTTTTTCATCAAGGAGTGAAATTTATTTTTATGCGAAAAAAAAGCAAAAAAGTTTTTTTTTGTTCAAACAAATACTTTGTCACTAAAATTGTAATTATTGCGTGATTTTTTACGAAAAATTACAATTTACTTAATTTTTGCAATTATAGTTTTGCTAACGTCGGCAATATTTGGGGTTTTATCCCACTGACTCTATTTGTTACTCTTTTTTTTTTTTAAGTATAATCGCATTGCGGAAAAGCATCCGCCCGTTTCTATATTTTTTCTTATTGTGAAGGTGTGTGTATACATATTTTTTTTTCAATTGTTTACACGCTGTTTTTAATAATGGCGAGCACATTGGAAGAACAACAAAGCCTACGCGAATGTGAGAATTACATTCAGGCTCATGGTATACAACGAGTGCTTAAGGATTGCATTGTGCAATTGTGCGTTAGTCGTCCCGAGAATCCTATACAATTTCTACGCCAATACTTTCAAAAATTGGAAAAGGTAAGTGCAGAGGGATTTTGTTTTAGAATCACGTCACGAATGTAGCTTAAACAAGTAAAGAATATCGGTATGTTTAAGCAAAATGTTTACATACCGCCTTTACTGTAGTATTCAAGTGTGCTTTATAATAATGAATTAATAAATAAATGAATATATATATATATATATGTATGTGTATGTATATATGTATATATATGTATATATGTATATATATACTTATTTATTTATTTATTTATTATATAATAGTAGATATATATAATAAATTTAGATCTTAGATCATTTCATATATTTCGAATGCATAGGTGTAATTATTTTTCGCATAATGTAAGTACATCAGTAAACACGATGAAATTGCTATTAAGTACGTTTTGATAAATTGAAGTTTGCAGGAGTTAATTCATTTCTGTAATCCAGAGATTATATAAAACACGTTTATTCCCTTAGTCTGCATGTAAATCATGATAATTTCTACCCATTAAAAATTTGTCATATGAAGGTTGACAGCCAATTCTTTGGGATATTAAAAATGTATGTGGTACGCCTTAATATATGCGTATAAAATATACTCCTAAAGTTGACTGAGTCATCTATAATTAATAACGCAAATATTTCATTAACACATTTTGTTATATGAATATGGGTGATCTTAAAAAGCTCTCCCACTACTATACATAATAATCTTAATCCCTTTCTTATAAAGGCGATTCTATATCTTTTGTGTCTTTTGACATATATTGTATAAGTAATTAGTTATGGCAAGAACATTATATAAGCAAAAAAATATGCACTCAAATGGCATCAGAAAACCATCATTATACTTTGATCTGTAATCTTGAAGGTTTTTAAATTCAAACGAGATTCCCATTAATTATTCCTTAATTCTGGGATATACATGTATGACGACGAAAGGAGAGTATTTGCTTTGGGGCGAAGATATTCACTTTATTTATTATTGTACTTATCGAACGGAAGATTTTTTATTATATTTTTTAAAAGCATATGAACTTCTTAAAATATCTGAATTTTTCGTGTCGGTTGGTGCAAACGTTTTGGCAAACTTAACTTTTTTAGTAAAAATGGTTTCATTTATTTAATCTTTTTTTTCTATTTTTTTTGACAGCAACGACAACTATTTTACTTACTATAGATTAGCTAGGAATGATTGGGCGGTTGTACCCGACTTAATCTTATGCTCACTTTCGATACTGTGAGAAGAAACCATAGCTATCAGGAGTTGTGTAACCTTCAACGCGTCGTACAACGAATCATTTATCTTATTAAACTTCATAGACATAGACTCCTAGTTTTAATGATTCAAATCATATTATTATTTCTAAGTGCAAATGCTTATCGTTTAGGTCCGTTTTGTGAAATAGCAAATAGCAATAACAAGGATTACATTTAAGATACCGATGTAATTCAACTATTAAATGTCGCATCCTGTTGAACGGTTGCACGTTATTACCGATAATTTTGCTTTACCTTCATCTTATCGGTATTTTTCCTTAATTCTTCTCTAAGTTAGTTTGCCTCTCTGTTACGTAATAGATCTTTACTAAGACTTTTTAAGCGCAATGAGCTTTAATTTGCTTATTTAAGATTGGGAATTAAAGTTGAATACATTGAAAGCAATGAATATGAATTTAATTCTCAGGTTTTAAGAAGCAGTCAAGACTCATTGTCTTTAAGGTTTAACTGCCATTTTCTGAATACAGTGGAATCTTTAGTTAGTCAACTGAAATATAAAATGTTGTATCCATTTGTAAATAATGTTGCGATAATGTAAATTTCAAGCGATTAAATTAAGGAAATCACGATAGGAATTAATAGTAAGACTTTTCTTTCATCTTATATATTATGTCGTGATATTTTATAACTTAAACTTAAATAAAAACTAATGTTAGATAATTATAGATTAGATATGTTAAGAAAGCTTCTTATGTTCATTCACGAATTTAATCTGTAGACCACCTTGTTTTGGCAAAAAGTATTATTATTATTATACTGTAGACTAATAAAATTAATTGTTAGAGTAGAGAGGATATGAGCACTATCAATATATCGGCTATCGGCCCGTTGGTGTTTGTTCATTTATTGGATATAAAAAAAAAAGAAAAACTCTACCGCAATGAGATTTGAACCCCCACGGGTACTGACTTGCTTGGCAAAAAGTATTTTGATGATAATTTTCATATATCAGTGAAAGAGAAAAGAACAACCGAGAAGAATAGATCAATTGCTAAAATCTGATGACAGAAAAGACCTGATGTGTGACGAATAAAAAAAAGTAAAAAATTTTTTTTTTTTTTTCTAAGGCTATATGGTGAAATTTTGAATTCGTTTAAAGAGTAAAAAAAAAAATCTTATCACAGCTAGTTAATGCAAAAAATTAAATAAATTTTCCCATATCCACATGCTGCCTGTGCTACACTTTAGTATTTTCAAATAACAACATACAATATTCTCTTTTAATAAGTAAAACCATATTAAAAGCTAATAATGGCAAAGCGAAGGTCATAATATTGCATTCCAGTGTTGATGTCTGTCACGCCTATTGTGTTTGCATAACGTTTGCAAAACAGGATACAAGGTTGATGCATTGAATCATTTCATTCTTTTCAAGAGCAAAAAAAAAAAATAAAAAAAAATAAAAAATAAAAAAAATTCCGCTAATTACGGAACTATATCCGCGTGATTCAATTATCAGCGAATGAATATTCGCTCCAACGATGCCACTTAGTAACGTGTTGATGGGTGAAAATTCATTCATATACATTGTGTGGCGCCTCGTAATGTGCGTATTTATGAACTTGAAAATATATGCTCTCTTGATGGCAAATTTGAAAGAATAGAAGAATTGAAGTTAAACATTCTCCGTTCGCCTACTTTGTATACAATATGTATATATATGGTAGAGTAGATATTTAATAACGAACACACATACAAAATGAACTTGCATCATAAATGTGGTGCTTATAATCGCCTCAATAAACCGACAGAACATCAATGCTTTGAATTGGAGATGAAAGCAGAACACAACACAACAACGGTTAGCGGTAGAACAGTTATGTAGAGACGAAGAAGAAGAAGAAGAAGAAATAATATAGAGATGAACTTGGTAATCAAATACCTTTATCAGTGGTATCCATATGAGAAATGATAGTCAGCCAGCTGTTAGCACCCCATTTAAAACTTTATTATTGCAATCGTGGGCGAGGGTGCTTCTGCGATAGTGTGTGTTTGTTGTGCGTTGATGTTTGCTTGTATGTGTAACTGCGGTTATATGTTAATAAATGGTATTTGTGCAACAATCTAGACCCCTTCTTCCATCCATCCATCCATTTATGTTTATGTAACAAAGCTTCTAGTGAACATAACGAAGCCTTTAACCTTAACACGTAGTTCTCGTGACTATGTATGCCTGTATGTGTATGCGCATAGGTATGTGGGTTTGTGTGAATATTGTGTTTCTTAGCAACATTCTTATCTAAAAGTCACACATCGCTTCAAGGATACATACGTATGCTCGCTTAATAAAATGGAAGAGGTAACGTTACTATACGAGTCGTTCTTTTACAAAGTAATAAACAAGAAAATTTGTCTTAAAAATTTACGATCTTATCGGAAATTGAAAAAAAAAAAAATAAATAAATACGATCCAGCAACAGGAAATGCAGTAAATAATTGCAACGTACGGTGCTTATGGAAGGTAGGTAAACTAACGGTTTATAGGAACAAATTTCAAGATTTGACTATTAGCTTAGGAGGATGATAAGAAGGGCGAGGGGGAGACGACGGGGGACAGTATATGAAATTTGTGGTCTCTTTTAAGTTATGCATGAAAGAGCATATGCATGATTCGTTCCTTACCGCGCATAAAACCCATTCCGCTGGTTTTTTTTTTTTTTTTTTTTTTTTGTTATGTATTGTTTGTGGAATTTTTTTTCTCTTTGTCTTTTTTCCGCATATACATCACACGACAGCCTGTTGATTGCAAAAATTTTTGTGATGCAGGGCAAATTTTTGGTTTTAGTATCCTTCATATCCTAGCGTTGAGCGGTAACTATCGCTTATGTTGACTATTTGCAGAGCGATTGTTATTTATTGAAATTTATAAATAAACTCTGTGTCGGTGTTGTGTGCTTACGGAAGACTGGTTTCAATAGAAAATAGAAAATAGAAAAAAAAAAAATTGAATATTATTTTATCTTTCATCCCTCGATTGAATCGAATGATACGTTATTTTTGAATCGTAATCATGGGCAATTCATTAAGTGTTAATCAATTACAAGGCGCAGTAGTAGATCGTCTTAAATCGGTTACATTTACCACTGATGAGGCTACCGGTAATTTGCGTGTCCGTTCGTTTTCTGATGGCGGTCATTTTCCAGCGCGCCCAACCATTAATATTATACGTGAGGAGCATCGCAATAGTTTTGATGTCATTCGTCCACGCTATGTACGCACATCCTGTACAACTATACCTGAAGAAGATGTTGTAAGTGTGCCGAACTTTTACTTGTTTATTTATCTTTACTCTTTATTTGTAAGCGATTTATAGCAGAGACATCGATTCTAAATTTGGTTCTTTTTTGAAATATTGTCGCAATGATTATCACTTCTTTTTCATTTTCGTTTTCTTTTCCTTTTTCTTTTTCTTTTTCTTTTTCTTTTTTTAATCTTCTTTTCTTATCTTTGCTGAAAGTTCATGTTCACGCATTTTTAAGTATGTGCTGCACATATATTATACGTTGGGTTGTGTAATGGAAAGACCCGTGTGTTGTGTAAATGTTTTTGCGCAATTAAGAGGAAACTTTGTATAAACAATCGATAAAATTCAATTTTAAAAAGTTTTCTGAAAACACAATGTACTCTTTTTAAAGTAATAATAATATACGTAATATAAGAAACATAACATACGCACATATGCTCGTAATCATAAAACTGTGCAAAGAATTTTTTGTTTCTTTTCTTTTTCTAAGTTTAATCAACTTACTTAGCATTTTTTTTGTCAGCAATGATAAAGCAGTGAATTTTGGAATGTCCGAAAATATGGTTTACATTTCGATTACGTGCAAAAGGGGGGCGATCTTCGCGATTATCTCGAAACTAGCAAAAAATAAATGAGAAAATGTAAGAATTTTTTTCTTTCTTCTTTTGATTTAAAAAATTAGTCAGAGGTTCTTCTGCTGCTGCTGCTGCTCTCTAATTTTGGAGAACAAAAATCGATATATCGATAAGCAGCGATGCACTCAGTTGCTTTAAGATAAGTTGCAATCTCTTGCTATAGACTGAATTTTTTTTCAATGAATCCTGATCATCTTAATCATCTGCTGTGGATCTCTTGATGTAATTCCATAAAAATATATTTGCGGTTCAAAAATGTATGCAAAGTTCAATTTATAAATTGAAATTTTCCTGCATATATTTTTTAAGAAGAAAATAGTTTCTTGTTTTTCAAATGTAAAATCTTTGTTATCAATCTTAAGAAGTATATGAATAGTAGATTTATTGTTTATCAGTAATTTCGACATTTGCTTAATCAGTAATTTCGACATTTGCGATCCCCGTTTATATGTCTATTTTTCGAGAAATCTGAAATCCGTTCGAAGTTGTAAATATTTTCATTAATAAATTCAGATAATGCCTTTTATTGCGTGTAAAACTGATTAAAAAGTTTCTATATTTCTATCTATTCTATATAAGTAACTCATACGCCATGTTACTCTTATTTGTCTGATTAATGTGATGAATAAAAATTGTAGAATTTTCCTACAATCGGTATGGCTAACCCTTGTTTGTTTTCATATCATACAAAACATATGTTAAACGGATTTGTTATGAAATTTTTGATAAGCGTAAGAAGTGAGTAAGAAAAACCAAGTGTAATGTAAATCGAAATTATCTTTCTTTCGTTATATTGTTGTTACGCTATTTTTCGTCTTCCTTTTGACTTTATCGGGTTGGTTTGCTGTTGGTCACATTCATATTTGTATCGTAATTGATGAAACTAATTACTGTCAGCAATTTATTGGATCAAATGCTCTAATACTCATTGCGCGCATTATATATATTTTTAATTCAAGAATCAAGAAGCTTTCAATTATGCGTTTTCAAGGGAAAAGTCGAAACAATGGGCGTAATGATGGCCGGTCTTATGTGGGAAAATGCCGATAGACTTTGTAGACCTGATGTTGCTTGGTTTGTCGATAACAGATTCACACTACCTTCAGAAAGATAGCAAATTGTGTAATTAGTAATGGGCAATATGTTGAATAAAATGTCTTTTGCGATTCTCTCAAAACTATTATTCCTTTTTTTCGTGAAAGAAAAAAAACCGATTAGATTTTATTACTTCGCCTATTCCGATTTTCAATTTGAAATTTTTGATCTTCTTTATTCATCTAGTAAAGACGATATAGTAAATTTTTCCTCGTATTTCTAACGCTAATAATATATATCACTGGAACTTTCACGATCGGATAAATTAAGTTAAAAATATAAAACTTGCACACACTATATATATAATAAATAATAATCTTTTTATTCTTTCACTTTTTCTGAGTTTAATTTTATCTTAATTTTCTATTCATTAAATTTCTACTTCCAAACATCAATTTCAATATATTTTCCTGATTATCTCATATTTTTTCAATCTAATAATATTTTTAGATTTTTTTATCGATTTGATTTAATATGAACTTTAATTCGAATAAATGAGCAAAAATTTCGTAAACCTTAAAAGCTACTTGTTATTACACATATCTTTAATACACAAAAAAAAAATTTTTTTAAATTTTAACAAAAATTTAAAAAAAAAGAATTGAAAAAGATTGTTTAGAAAAAAAGTTAAAAAAATTTAAAAAAAAAATAATTGTAAAAGTTTAGAAAAAAATTAAAAAGATTGTCTAGAAAAAAGTTAAAAAAATTTAAAAAAATTTAAAAAAAAATTTTTTTTTAATTTGGGATAAAAATTAGAAAAATTTTTTTAAAAAAAAGTTAAAAGCAATTTAAAAAAACAATTTAAAGGAAGTTTAAAAAAAAATTTTTTTAAATGAAAAAAAAAAAAACAGTATAAAAAAGTTGACAAAATTTTTTTAACATTTTTTTTCAAAATTGTTTAGAAAAAGGGTTGAAAAATGTATTTTTTAATATACTTTTAACAATTAGTTATACGCCTGATGCCGATCTGCGATGATTTACAGAATTTAATTATAATTACTGTAGTTAACGTAAAGCTTATTGTGAAAGTGGGCTCCATCACATCTTAAAGCACTCCCAAAAGCAAGTAAAGTAAATTGAAATCTTTAAGGTGGTCGGAGTATAAGAATCGTCCAGAATTCGATCTAAGACGAAAATATTCTTCTTGTTTATTGCGTATGTTGTACGTCGTATACAATACTTGACTTGGTATAGCTTGGCAATAAATATGTTTCTTGCAGTCATAATTTAATTTTTTTCTTTTGGAAATAAAACGAAATGGCCACCTCAATAATGCTTTAAAGCTCAATTAATATTTCAAAAGTTTTGTGACTCGATATGTTCTTAGACCAGGAGAAAGCTTTCGTCTTTGTCTTTGTCTGTCATCAACTCAACATAAAGCCTTCCTGTCTATATAAGACATGGAACTGCAATACTAATAATACTTTATAAAAAGGAAAGAGATAGAAAAAGCCAGGAGGACATACATACTAAGCTCATATCCAAACGCATCGCTAACGAAATTTGACGCCCGATACGTTTTTTTTAGATACTTTTTTTTTTCAAAAAGGCGTTTTTTTTTTTTTTTTTTTTTTTTTTTTTTAATTCAACTGTGCTTTTTGAATGTTGATGAGGGTCATTTGCGTCATGCTGCTATTGACGACGTCGATATTTTTATTTATAAGACAGAAGCCCGAAGGATATTCTGTCGGCTTTGTCCATATGTGTAATGATAGTTAATAGAGAATTGTTGTTGTGAATAATATTCTGCTTGCAAACTTAATGTGTATACATATGTGCGTGATTGTGTATGCATCCTTATCTACCTGGGTGCATACATGTAGACTGACTGGTACGCGTGTATCTGTCTAACAAACTTAACTGTATTTTTGATTGCTGTTGTCAACACATTATAAAGAAATATACGATTTCTGTGTGCAGGTAAGTAGGTGTGAGAGATGAATGCCTTTACATGCCTGTCTGTGTGTCTATGTATGAATATGTAGACTGACTGCTGGCAGTTAATGTACCTTAATAAAATGTGTTTTTGTCGATATATTCAGTTTAGTTATTTGCTGCTTGCTGGCTCGCTTGCTTGCTTGCTTGTTTGCTTGCTTCATTGGTGGTGGTGACGGTGGCATCACCATCATCTGGTTGTGTACTGTGTGGTGTTTGTTTGATTACGTTCACTAGAAAACGCACACCATCGACTTGTTTTGTCAGTTGCTAATCAATTTTCAAGAATAACACTCGTGTTTACGACGCTCATACGCTCCAGAAGTGCGATTGCATACATTTATTTATAGAATTTAATAAAAACGTGCGTGTGTGCATGTGCGTGCGTGCATGCGTATATAACTGTATGTATGTGTGTTTATGAGCAAAAAATGATTAATAATGATTTTAGCATCGTATGTGAAAAACGAAATTTTAATTTTCATACCGCAAACAATCTTTTTCCTGTTTGACGATCGCTGGTTATTAAAAGTTTTTTTTATTGGTTTCGTTTAACTCTTACTACATATGCAGTTACTGTGAATTAATTTTATTGTAAATTTTAGTGATCGCTTTAAGTGTCTGCTTATGTGTAGTGTGCGGTCATAAGACTATAAAAATATTTATTGTTCCGAATAAACTTTTTTATTATTATTTTTATTGAAGCGATATAAGAACTGTAGGTACCACGTTACCCTCCCTCTAAAGGCATATTTCATTTAAGTGTTTTGTTTTCGTTCTATACAAACATTTTTCTCGCATGAAAAACGAAAATATTGTGTGAATTTATTTCTTTAACGCGATCGTCATTGTGAACAGCATATTAAATACAGTAATTGCTTATGTTTGGCAGGGTGGGCAAGATTTAAGTTTACGTGATACTTCTAATTTAATTGAAGATGAGGAGAACGTTCATATTCATTAATCTGTTCGCTTCGATTATATTTCTTTAACGACCAAAAATTTCCTCTCTTCCGATTGTCTTGCATGCCTATCATCCAATAATGCGCATATGATTTTTGTCATAATTTTTGTAGCACTCATCCCTAATACTTATGATTAAATTGATGTAGAACATCTGTGTCGATAGCGACAAAGGTGTGACCATTTCCCAAGGGCGTTCATTTTTGGATTTTTAGGATTGAAGAAGACCTTCTAATACGGAGATTAAAAATTTGATAAACACATTTTATTGTACTTTTTTCGGGCTGTAAATATCCTCTGACCAGAAGGAAACTCTGGACTGTAGTCAGTGAATGTTTGTTCTGGAATTGCGGACGCCAATTGGGATTACTCCAAAGCCCGAGAGACGCAGACTATCATTTGCTGAAAATAGTCCCATATTTAAGTACACTGTGAGATTAAACTATAAAGCAGGTGCTCATGTAAATAATAACAGAGATCTCTAAATATACTTGAGAATTGCTAAGAAACCTAAAAAAAGAAAAAAAGTTAAATTCGAATTCAAAAATATTTTAAAAATGCCATCTAAAGTTTGGATACAAAAATTATACTGATCGGCTGACATTGAAAGTCAAGGCGAACATATTTGTTTAAGTCAGATCATGAACAAAATAGCAGTAAAGTAAGTGAACATAATTTTTAGCCAATAAGCAGAGGAATTGAAATTTTTTTTTACTCCATTTGTAACATTCAGTTTTCACTAAGTGTAGAACGTATTCATCAACCTTAGTATTAGTCGTTCTTCTTCTCCAATTTATTTCTTGAAATTTTAATCTTTACTTCATCGAAGATTAATTAACGTCTCCGCACTTCTTTCAAGTGTTTTACTTGGAGGAGCCTTATGTAATATTTCATGTTATGCTTTGATCTTAAGATTTTTATTGATTTGTTAACGAATTGTCTTGTTCAGAGTCACCAATTTTTAAATATTTAAATCAATTTCCATTTGTTGTTTGTCCATCTTCAGAATAAGCTGCGTTCTTAGTACTTGGCAGGCATTTTGTCTAAAACGAAGTAATGAATAGTCCTCGCAAACGCTCCTTTGATAGTTCGAATCCATATATTAGGATAATCCAAAAAAAGGCATTTCAATATGCCCGATTGGATTATTATTATTATCGTAATGACGAAACTTGACAACGGTATGTTGGTATTGGTTAAAGTTCGGATCTAAGTAGATATTCGACGTTACGTTACTGCTCGATCTCCTTTTTTGATTGAATAAATACGGCCTAGAATGGAGTTCATAACATAGAGAAATTATAAATTAAGAAAAACTTTTTTTAAATATTTCTTCTTCTTTTAAATATTTCTCCTATTTTTATTCACCATAGATCTCGCGTAAAGTATACAAAATTCTTTATTAGCGCGATTATTTTAAAATTGGATTTTGTTTTACGAATAATGCTTCCGAAAAACATTTTTGAAGTATTGAGATCAAAGAAATTGGAAACTGATGGAAACGCTTGAATTGAAAACAGTTGAATTGAAAACACTTGAATTGAAAACACTTGATTGAAAATACGACTTGCGATACGATACAATGCAATACACAATCGAGCGATGGATGTTAGTAGATTTTAAGCAAATTGGAAACAAAACTTTGTGATATTGACACCACCCAACTCATGCATCTATTAAATCCACTATTTCTTTCTTTCTTTCTTTCTTTCTTAGGATTGAGAAATTTAGTCTCGAAAACTCCATAAACTAAATATTGCAAATTTTTACGCGCCCTTTAATTTTACGATAGATATGTTAATGCTGCTATCATAAGGGAATTTTTTTTTTTTTTTTTTATAGGAAGCACACAGTGAGATTATGATTTTTTGATGGAAGTAATTGTATGAAAAGTAAAAGTCGGAAAGTAAAAGTATGAAATTCTAAGGAGTCTACTTTTCTCTACTTCAATGCAAATTTCGCATCAAGTTTAACGGCTGGAAAATACTATCGCTAAATCTCTTAACAATAAATACATAGGGAATAGGGTACATAGGGGGAAATAGAGAGAAAATTATAAGAAAATAAATCATATGTAGTTTTTGGCGCAAATTTCATAAAAGTCTGCATAGGCACGAAATGATTGAAAACGTTAAATCAGTTATTTTTCATACTCGCCGCCCCAGTATATTCTTCTTAATGAAGCGAATGACATCTATCATCCTATTTTTGCCCTGTACTTTAGTCCGACATGTGATATATTTAAGGTGTCCGTCCACCTAATCTCAATAACAATCAGAGCCATTTAGAATTTAGAGAGCGTAAATACATCTTGTCAAGTTAACGTTAAAGCGAATACAATAACCCTTTTTTTTTTTTTTTTTTTTTTGCGTTATAGCACAAAAAATGTCAAAGGTTAACATTTATATGAGTTCTAAAAATAGTTTCTAAAATTTTGAAATTTGTTTGTAAATATTTTGATGGTATTAAAGAAATGATAAAACTTTGCAATGCCGTCATAACTAAATTATTAAATTTTTCCCAAATAAATTTACGTTACAATAAACATCAGGAGGATGTTCGTTCAATATGTGACTGACTGCAAGCAATGCAAAAACCAAAAAAAAAAAAAAAATAAATAGAAATCCATTTGCATAGATTCAATCACAATTCACTTACGTAGAAATAGAATTATTGTTGTGATGAATTACATCCGTTATTAGGCTTTCCTTCTTTATCAGATTTAAAGCATTTTTTCATTTTTATTCTGTAAGGACTTCAATTGCTACACTACTACTGGCTGTGTGTGGTAGAGAATACACAAAGTTTGCGTGCGGGTGTGCGTAGCACCCAGAAAGATGTACCGATCGATTCAGATTTGCTTTGTAAATCGATTTATGTACAAGTCTGTCTGTCTGTCTGTCTGTCTGTCTGTACATCTAATGAATGTCTGTTTACTTATATTTATGTTCAAACTATAGGTCATAATGTTCAAGGTGTTTCGACGAACTTTGGTACTAATACTAACTTATTTGATATCATTCAAGGCGGAGACCTGTTGAAAATGATTCGAATCGGACAATTTTTACGATCATTCTTTACATAAGGGTTTTTGATGAAATCTTTTTTAATACGAGAAAAAATATGCAGTTTTCAAGATATTTCAACAAAAATCGTGGTGAAGTAGTAGTCTTCTGGCCTATTAGATTGATATAAAGAATTTGAATTGGATGGATTCAATTTTTAGTAATTTTGTCATATAAGGAATCCTTCCCATGGGAAGCATTTTTTTGCATAATTAGCAAAGCACGATATAATTTTAAGTATTTTATCTCACGAAATTAAATGAAGAATTGTATTAGCTGAAGTGGTGTGTGTGGTGGTAGTGTAGGATATTTAATCGGTCGGTCTCGTCTGATTATAAGTTTTCTTTACTTCTTTCTTTACACTTCATCTGTCGAAGTCAATGATAACATGTGTAAAATTTTCAATAGAGTTTAAATTGTTTTTGTAAACTCAATTTATAGTGTGTCCTTACTGACTAAAAGAGCAAAATTCTTCATAATAAGGTATTTTGTTAAGCTATTAAGAGAGAGAAAAAATATTTTTTTTTTTTGAATTTTTTGATTTCCTTTTTTTGTTTGTTGTCGAGTAAACATCACTGCAGCTTATATGGGAGTTATAAATGTAAAATTACTTATGCTGTTATCGATTCAATGAATCAATTTTTCCAATGTACGCTCTTTTAGCTTAACTTAACGAGGATGCTAAGAGGAACGTTCATCAGTAAGTTCTTTGTTTTAGGAAAAGTCTTGAGATCATAATCGGGATTTCTAAAAATGAATAAAAAAAAGACAGATGTGGCTAAATAATCCATTAAGTTTTCCATTAAAATCCGATCGACAATATATATAAGCTTTATGAAGTCTTTGTATATGTTTTTCTAGGTGTTCATTCAATAGTAGATAAAGGTTAACGATGTTGCAGACGGCCAGGGCCGACCGTTTAATAACTGATCTACACCAGTTCTCTTAATATAAATTCTTCATCTATATATAGTGTAAGAAGCAATGTTGGGCCCTCGTTTTGGTCCACACTGTCCCTACATAAATTTATAAATCTATACCATAGAACACTGTATGTGTTACTGCCATAAGCGGTAAGCGTAAGTTATGCATTACAAAAGCAGGGTAACTCTCGCAAAGAGTAGAAGGAGTTGGCAACGCCCACAAATGAGAAAACCAAAATGGGGGATACTGCGAATATTCTCTGCCCTTTTCGATTTCTGACTGGCGACATGAATGGTCGCACTTCGAGGAAATTGTCCGGTAATCAACCAAGTTTCTGAAAAATTTTGAAGGGCCGACTACTGTCCGACTTGGCTTACATTATTTGACGCAAACAGAACGACTTGTTGTATTGAAAATTTAAATTGTATCATAGCAGTAATGCCGAATAAAATTTATCTTTGAATTCTAATTAATAAAACAAGAGGTTTAACTCCGGAAATTAGACTTTTTTTACTTACAAAGAAATCCTTTATGGGCGGGCGTCCAAATAATGATTTTATTTTATTTAGATTTTCATTTAGCATGCGAAACGTTATATTTTGACGATTTTCGTCGAGAGATATTAAAAATCTGCAAATTTTTCTCATCTAATTAATATGAAAGAGTAGAGTTATATGGAAAGGATTCGTCTTCGGGGATCAAAACAGGTGTTTGTTTTATTAAATTTTATCAGAATACTTCAAAAAAATTTCGATTTATCCGATTTGAATAAAAAATACATAGACATGATTAGATTAAAAGGCCGGCAGATATGAATAAATCGTTTCGAAAAATGATTGTGGATCGATTGGTATAATAAAAGGCCCCTTATGTGCGTTGCATACGCCTACACAAATTTAATATACTCTTGTAAGAAATGAGAAATGATGTGAGGTATAAATATGTTCCATGGCCGAGATGCCTTGAAGCTTTTTCATATATACATCCTTAAGAAAATTTGAATCGATTTTCGTCAATTTTAGCATTTTTAATATCAATCCGAACTTTTTACATGAGCTACTGCATCAGATTTCATATCCATATAATTGTCTTAGACTCGTAGACACTTAACTGAAAACACATCAAAAATTTTAATCTTTAATTAGGGGCTCTATCCCCTTTTGCCTTTTAACTTGATAATCTGTGGGTTCTGTGGGTCTAATTTCATTTACAGAGAGATCTTAAGAACTACAGCAACAGATGGATTTATGATCTAGATTAAGTTGATTTAGAATTTAATTAAATACACGATTTTTAGAATATATTTGTATATATATATATGCGTTCTGAAAGATGTCGATACGTTGTTTTTTTATTCCGAAGAGGAAAATAAAATTCATATATCTTATCCCGTATCCGTATCCGACTACAGCCGCCGTATTGCGTAATATGACCTATTGGTAAATATACCTACACCTTATTAAAAAAGTATGTATATGATTGTGTTTGTGTGCGCGGCTGAGCGTGATTTATCACTTAGAATGTTAATGCAATTTTTCGCTTCTTCGTAATAATACAAACGGCTGCGGTTCGGTTCAGTTAATCAAAGCTTTTAATTTAATAAAATATTAAAAAGCATCCACATTATTAAACAGACAAAAAAAACAAAATATTTAAAAATGTTCTCTTGTGCAAAAAAATTTTAATACAAAACATTGAGATATAAATGAAAAATTACTTTGATTAAATAATAATAAATATTACATTACATTATATTGCGCTATAAGCGTAAAACTTATTAAACTTAATTATAAGTAATTAATTAAATTAAAGGACTCACAATATGTCAATTAATACACTAACGCTAGATTTGGTAAGTTTTTGTTGTTGTTGAAAATTGCTTTTTTGATTGTATTATGTTGATATAATAAAAAAAAAAATGTAAAGAATTCATTTAGCAACGCAAGTTGTTATGACAATTTAATTAAAGGCTTGAATATATGTTTATTTAAATGGACGCACGCAGCAGCCATGCATAATGCAATAAAAGTTGAAAAATGTTATGTCGTCGTCTCAATAAAATTTAATATTAAATATAAGAACAAATTACTTATACTAATCAAAGAATAACACTTTAAGAAAAATACTTACATTAAAAAATTCATGCATAATTATTTATTTATTTATGACAAGGTTAAAAAATTTAATTAATTTATATATTAAATAGTGCAATATTTCAAATGTAACGATTTTTATATTTACCACCGATGTTGTTGAGGGGGTATATTCATTTTGTCATTTTGCCAGTAATGTCCAGAAGGAAACTTCAGAGACCCCAAAAAGTATATAAATATATACATATGTTGCTTAGCATCAAATTTAGAATCGATTTAAGCAAGTCCGTCTGTCCGTCTGTGTAATATTTATGGTAAATATTCATCTTGCATGCGGATAGATTCATAAAAATTGCCACAAATATTACTCTAGCTATCCCGTAGTCTCTCTGTACAAAAATGGAACGCGGCGCCCACGCCCACTCGAAAAAATAGAATATTGAATTTTAATTTTTTTTGTAAAAAAAAACGTTTATAACATTAAGAAAGATGCTTTTGTAACCACATAAAATGTATAGATTGTTGATTAGTATGAAATTTGAAATCCCCTTAGAGGTATCCATCTGTCCGTCCGTCCATCTGTCTGTCTGCTTATGTTTGCAAACTCTATGGTAAACATTCTCATGGCCGTAAAAATGAAAATATCCGCTTCAAATTTGACAGAAACATTGCGAGTTCTTTCACATACTACTACTATTGTTATTGAAAATGTATCAAATCGGTCCCAGGTCGCACGACTACACTATAAATAAATAAGCTGAAAACCCGCCCATTTTTTTTTGGCTGTTTTACTTAATGCTTATAGACTGAAAAATAAAAATTTGCACGGTATTTCATAAAAATAAAAAAAAAAATCTGGCACACCCATCTATTAAAATTTACTTTTTCTTTCCTTTTTTATCCGAGATAAAGGTGGTGGCGGGTATAAAAGATTCGGCGCAACCGAATATATCTTTCTTTCGCTGGTTTTTTTTTAGCTCTTAACTGTCCTTACAAATATGTTTAAAAATTGCAGGCATTTACATAAATTTAATATATCTCTGTAAAACAACAGGAACCAACTTCAGTTCGTCTGTCACTAAGTCATTAAGTCACTAAATACACAGAAGATTAATTTAGTCCAGTGTATCTCTATCATTTATAAATATATTCGCACGCGTTTGTGAAAATGTTATGTTAATATGTTTGAAGACTGCAGGCATTTACATAAATTTAATATACTTCTGTAAAACAACAGAAATCAACTTTAGTTCATCCGGCACTAAGTTATTAAGTATACAGAAAATTAATTTAAGCTAAGAGAGAAAAAGTGATCTTTATTTAGCGCTTAACAGCTCTGATAAATATGTTTGAAGATTGCAGGCATTTGCATAAATTTAATATACTTCTGTAAATGGTACAAATATTGTGTGTCGGGTATAGAAAGCAAAAATAGCAAAAACGTGTTAAAGTGGTCGGTCGCTGCTTTTCCATATTTGAAAGTTAATTTATCACATACGTACGTATATTAACAAACACATATATAGCCTGTGGATTTTGTTGTAGTTTTATTTATAAATACGTGACATTCTCTTTTTCAAACAATTCATAAGAGTTTGTCAAAAATTGAAAAGAAAAAAGAAAAAAAGAAATTAAGTAGAAATTAAATAGTTCATACAGCTACGAGTCCATCTAATTTAAAATGAATAAAAATATCCAGACATGAGGTTGTCTTAATAAAAGTGGCAAATATATAATGATATGTATGACGTTTTTAGAGCATTTACGGTACACTTGTCATTAAATGTTTAAAAAAAAAAAAAAAAAAGCAAAAGGAAAAATGTGTATGCGCCTGAAATTCAGCCATAATTTTATTAAGCACACTCACGCATGCTTCTATTAATATAGTGAAAAAAATATCAAATCAAACATTTAATTTGAATCACATAAGTAGACGCATAACATGTCTACCTAGTTGAGGAGCAGTTATTCAAAATTAATGAAAAAAAAATGTTTATGTTTAAATACAATAGAAACAGACAACTAATCAATTTACTTGATATCAAAATTAGCGAATAATGCTTAACAACCATTGATTGCATGTCTGATAAAAAATGCTATTAATTTTTATATAGAAGAGAAAACTTGTTTTCTAATATGTGCCACTATTCCACTATTGTAACATCTAAATATTCTAATTAATCTTAACGAAAATTCATGCCTATATTCAAAAACATGGGGTCGGTTTATACAGTTCTCAATAACGAACCAGTTCTCCAGTACGATAGACGATTGTGCTTTAATTATGATTGGTGTGTGTGTGTGTGTGTGGCCACAGTCATAGTGAATGTTAGATTGGTAAAGTCATAACACTTACAACGGGCATACATCATCCATCAGATTGCGGTCAGGACCAGGACCAGGCCCAGGCCCTATCTCTCTTTCCCGTCTTCCAACTTTTACCTTCCATTTGACCATTCATCCATCCCCTGTTTGACTGGCTAAAAATAGAAAATTAATTATTTATCTTGCAATCGAATATCGTTTACTACAAGTAAGTGATGCGTATCGGTAGAATTGGCTCAAGTAGAATATGATTATTTTTTTTGTTGTTTATTTGTTTGCAGTTTTTGTTTGTTTACTACTTATATAAGTAATATCATCAGGCATCTAGTTGGAAAACTTTACATACTTTTTGCTTGCTTTGACTATTCGATGCATTATTATATTTTCTAAGACTGAACTGAGCTCATGGCATTAGATTTTTGTTTTCAACGATGTGGATGGATCTGATTTTTGAAAAATCAACAGTACAAACAAAATTTTTTTAGTAATGAAAAACTTGTACTTGTTTTGTTCAATTTTCTTATATTGTACCGTCCACTAGAAAAAAGTACGGAGAGTTTCTTCCGCATATATCACACATATACTTGGGGTTAACGGAAGTTTTTGAAGTCTCAGAAGACAAAAAACTTTATAAATCTACTCGCCTACAAGGTATTCAGGCCATACTTGCTTACTATAATTATATCCTAAAGTCAATTAAAAATCCATTGTACAAATCGTTCTGATTAGCTAATTGACACATCACCCACGAACACTAACGAAATATTTAAAAATTTACTTTTTCTCTGTGTGTGTTCTAATGTAGTAGTGTAGTAGCTTGGGTAGTTTGAGGTGCTAAGTAACAAAATTTCGCTTTAAGGTGTTATATGCACGATATCAAAGACTTAGTTGAAGATAACTCGTACATAATATATATTTTTTTATAATTATATAATTACAATCTTTTCTTGCTTTTCCAAAGCATATAATTTGGCAGCAAATGGAACTCATAAAAGCCAAATAAATGAGCTTACTGGCCACAGTGGCCTCCCAAATATTGCTCTTATTTTGCCCTATACAGAGCAGAGATTTTCAAAGTCTAATAAAAAAATTTTTTCAAAAGCAACTATTTTTGACACAAGCTATACATCGTGGGAAAGGGTATTTATCAAGAAATTACGCAAAACAAATTCGTTTTATCGTAGTATTTGGTTTAGCCACATTAAACAATTAAACTGCGGCTTTTTGAATGTCATATTTGACATAACAGAAAAACTTGTTTATATTAAATTTTACTTAATTAACAAAAATTGATGTTTTGTTTATCATATTCATTCAAAAAAGTTCCAAAATAGTGATATTTTAACTATATTCGATATAAATCTTTCCAAGACTTTGATTAACAGGATGCTGTTAGTTGGTTAACAGGCCTCTGTTAACAGTTTTGGTTTGTAACTTTGCTAGTTATATTTAAATATAATTTCACACCCTTTTTGTTTTCATTAGCTAATGGAACGACGACTGTATATTTGAACGCTATTCTTATATGTATGATCACGCATCCGTATATAGCGTTATTATTGCATTTTAGTTGTTACGTTTAATGTCATTATTGTGTCGTTTCTTATTTAAGCATTTTACACAAACACACACGCATACGCACACGCATTTTATATTATATTTTTGTTGTTAGTCATTTATGCTTGCAATAAGTAGATAAGTTTTCTCATAACTTTTATTAACATTTTTTGCATTTGTTTTTTTTTTTTAAAGTACCGGGTCTCAAATGTACAAACATCGGTCAAAAATTTTCGGGATTAAGTAAAAGAAAAAAAAAAACATTTTTTTTTTTGGTTTCAAAATTCGACTTTATTCATAAACATACCGTCCCTCCACAGCGATATAAACAATTTAACGTTTTTTCAACATTTCGATGGCTAAAGGTCCTCAGTCAGCATACGCTTCAATTTTCAGAATGACCACCTCACCTCATGTCTTACTTTTTTACCCTTTTTTTGTGAAGCATGTTTTTTGTTTGATTTCCAAACACTCCGAAACAATTTTGGAGAATATACGGTGGGTGGGATAACAAAATTCGAATTTCAATTCATGTAATTTTTTGTTAAAAAAAAAAAAGAGTTTCTCGTGCCTAAATTTTCATGTAATTTCATTTTTTTTTCGATCATCAAGAATTTTATTATATTTATACATTTATTTATTTATATTTTTTTTAATGGTTTCTTGTGTAACACCGCCTTTTATGGTCGTCCACTCAAATTCAGTTTGATTTGTTTTGAAAAAGATTTCGTTTGAAAACCGATAAACTGCTCTGTTTAAAGGAGAAGTGTTGCCATAACACTTTTTGAGTCTAAGCTGAGAACGTATATGGTATTTTCTCCTCTTCAAAAGGCAATATTTAATCAGCATTCGAAATATCGATTTTTCAATTGTTTGGAAACTTGGAAGAGGAGTAAAGTCGCTAAAATCATTGTAATGATTGAAATTTCACGAAATTATAACAAGCGCCATTATTGGTGTGTTAGAATATTCCAAAAATAATATGGATTTTTTTGTTGAAGGCGACATCTATGTGTCAGTCCCGGGAATTATTGACTGTAGTGTTATATTTGCCCGTATTACGTTAATTTCTTTATAACAGAGTTGCCGGTTGCCTGTTGCCTTATTTTCAATTGACTCTGATACCGAATTTTATTAAAAAACTACAAAAAATTAATATCTCATCCATAAAATTGATAAAAAAATTTTTGAGAAAAAGAAAACTGTACACGGCAGTGAAGAAATTCTATATTTTTAATCAAAACGAATGTTGTCTTTACCTCGTAATTCACTTGCACACTCTCTTGTCTAGAGCCGATTTATAATTTTAATCGCTATTAATAAAACCTCTTAAATCTTAAATTTTAACAGCAATGTTTCCACCTAAATATCGTAATTTATTCGTGCAATCAAAGAAAACTTCGATCATCACCCCTGCTTAGGAAAATAAGAGATATTACCAGAGTAATTGCAGGCCCTAGAAATACTGATACATTTATAACAAAAGTAGAAACAACTCTTCTTACTCCATCTCCATAAAGTAAGCAACAATATTCGACGCACATTAAAGAGAAATTTACTAAAAAGGAACTTAGATTCTCTAATATGGAGATGGGGCGGTAGCTCATAAAAATACTCAATTTGCACAGACTTCCCCCGTTTTTGTATTATAGTGTAAATAGTGTAATGCAACATTTTTTCTTTTCTTTAGATTATATTTTGATATATTTTTTTTTATCTAGTTTTTTATTTGTTTTAAGATTAAAAACCAACTTACCGCAATGTATCATTTCAAATTATCTACATTTGACAACAAAATTTATTTCAATTGCGATATTAAAGCAAAAAAATGACGGTCGCCATACTATTTATACCCAGAAGTGATCTTTGATTGATTTTCTATTCTATTTAATCGCTTTAAATTTGTTATACTGAGTTTTAGGTCGTTACTATTATAGGTTGTAATTTAAATTTTTTTTTGTTTATATCGGATGTAAGGGAATAATACGCCGAATTTTTAAATGATTCTTGTTCAAAATTTTTATTAACTTTCAGACGAATATCTGCCATAAATTGTAGGTCACACATCCTTTTCGCGTATTATGGCTGGATGACGCCTCAATCCCAAATTTAATTTGCTAAAATCAACTAGAAATACATTGTACGTGTGTGTTATCTTTGTATTATAGCTTCTACGATCGCTATAGCAGAAAAATGGTAAACAATTGGACTCAGAATACCGTGCTACTCAAGATATTTTATTAACGCATATATATTAACCTCGATAATGTTTATTTTTTATAAACGGTAGAAATGGATGAATAAATTTTGGTGGTGTACCCCCTATCACATACCATAAATTTCTCACTTAAGTGGCGTTGGGAATTTGAGTTGAGATTCAGTTTAAAGTCGATTTCTAGATTTAGTTTAATTATTTGTTATATAGATAGATTCTATCTAATGTAATCTAAAGTAATCTAGTTGCGCAATCTTTTTATTTATATATTTTTTTTTTGTTTTATGCTCGTTTCTTCTGGTTTGGTTTGGCTTATCAATAATAACAATGAAATTTGTTTTTTCTGGCAACTCTGAAAGCATGCATGCCTACTCACATATGATGAATGTACTGTTAAAGCATCATTTAACGCTTTTCTAGTCACTTGCCTAAGTTGACAGCAAAACTACACAAGATTTTGCTGTTATGCACTACTGATGACGAAGACAACGACAGCAACAACAACAACAACAACAACAGTAACAGTAACAGTGTACGTAGCTTTGACTAAAATGCGAAACACATTAATGCTAACTACTGCAATAATTAAAAGAAGTAATGACTGTTACACGACGCTTACGACGTGGGTGTATATATGTGTAAACGCGTGGTAGCGTATATGAATCTGTGTTAAAAAATTAATACGGAAACGCGTATCAACAATTAATAAAAATTAATTTTTATCATTTATAAATATAAAATATTGTTCTCATAAAACCAAAAAAAAAAAAAAAACGAGAAAGAAGGAAAAAGAAGAATAGGAAGAAGAGGCAGAACAAAATAAAATAAAATAAAATAAAACAAAAGTAGAAAAAAAACGTTTTTGTGGAATTCTCGTCGTCGTCAATTGAAAAACAAGATACTACAAACGGGAAAAAGTTAGTCGTATTGCCTGTTGCGCGTCTTTTGTTTAATTTTATTTTGTGCTTTTTTTTCTTCTAATATATTTCGCAAACTAAATATTTTGCATAATATCTTTTGTCATCTTTTTCGATTTCAAAGTAAAAAACTAAAAAGAAAAAAAAATATTAACGAAAGGCGATCGCGGGCGCGTGTATGTGTTTGTGTGTGTGCGCCTGTGTGTGTTGCTCTTTTAATACCTCACAAATATTTAGCACAAAATTTATTTTAATATTTCTTTAGAGCGAAAATATTCTCTAATCTTTCTCTTCTTCTTACTGACGAATGAAAATAAAAACATAAAAATTTATTTTTGTGAAAAAGAATTTCTTTTCGAAAAAGAAAAGAATCCATTGACGTTAATTTTGTCATTGGTTCGCTGATTATTATTTAAGCTTGTAATTGTGTGGTAGTGCTGCGGTCACTTTGTAAGGCAACAACAAGTTCAGCTAAAACTGAAAAACGCATAACAAAAAAAAACAGAACTCAAGTTAAATTCCCCCGTATTTAACACCAAAAGCAAAAAAAAAGGGGAAAAAATTACGGTAAAAACCTTACAAATTAAAACAAAAAGTTCAATTGGATTACAAGTCAAGTATTGTGCCATTGAAAAGGTCTTTCCGACAAAACAAACAAACAATATAAACCAGCAGACGGTGTTTTCTTTTCAAAACATCCCGTGAAATCCAGCATTATTGTGCACTTTTCATAGAACAAAAAAAAGAAAGAAAAAAAAAAAAACTTAATAAAAAAAGCAGTTATTTTGGCGTAAAATTATGGCTGAGGTTTGTAAAGATTCATAATGCCGTTGCTTCCGCAGACGTTTTATATAATTGCGCAAATCTGCATAATTAGCATAACAATGGTTTAAAGTTTTCATTCATTTAATTCACGTCATTGCCTTGATTTCATGAACGTTTTATTCTCATTTCATTTACCGACGATGTCGCCTTTAATTAATCACTATTGATGCCGTTCTATAATTGGTTTAAAGAGCCATTACTGTGAAGAAAAACAACAAAATGATAAGAAAAAGAAGAGTGAAAAAAAAACTATAACCAAACCCCCCTTTTAATAACTAATTGTCTAAACTAAGAAATAGTTTTGAGATAAATGGATACTTTTGAGTAATTTTGGTCTTCTCTTCTTAGCTAATGTGGGGGTAGAGTTCAACTCATTGATTTTGTTGAAACATTTGCAGCACTCTCAAGGAAACTTCAGGAATTCTATAAAAAATATACATAACATATGTATGTTTTTAATCTCGATAACGAATTACGAATTGATTTTGGTATGTCTATCTGTCCGTCTGTGTGGATGATTGTTTTAATTTTAAATGTTCTCTGAATCGCAAAAACTAGAATATCGGCTATAAATTTATCAAAAACATTATAAGTTCTTGCAAGCAGATTATTATGCAAAATGAGTTAAATCCTTTAAACGAAAAATCTGCGTTCTTAAAACGAGAAAAAAATAAACTATACAGCAATAAAAATTTAAGGATGAAGATAAATTCGAATTTAATTAGCAAAGACATTTACCAATAACATTAATACAGCTCTGTAAAAGCATTAACATAGATATGTAAAGCGGTTAGCATCAAGCTATTGTTAGATTTGGAAGCCTACTCCGTCAAAATTAAGATACCTAGGAGACTTTTGTAAACGCCATGTCATGGATCTACATGAAACAACCTTTTGTAATTATATACAAAATTAAGTCGCTTTCTTTAGTGAATTCCTTTCAATAAATGCTTGAAAATCGACATATTGACGGTAGTCGACCAAACAAAATTGGCCAAATTAGAGACTCTAATGCGTTCAAATTAGAAAATTTCAACGATATTCACATACATCACGTGAATGTGTATGAAAATAGCTTCCAAACAACCTAAGCAAATTTAAATTTGGCTTTCCAGAACTATTTTTAACAATTTTTTGAAAATAGCTTTCAAATAAGTGATTTTCAAAAGCTTTTTTTTTTAACATAACATAAGTGGTAAGTATGAAAAATTCGACCATAGCCACATAATACAATTTTCTTATTTGCTAAACTTAAAGTTACGAAGAAATTAACTTAGAGTGCCGTTACAAGTGATGGAAAGGCAAGTGCGATCACATCGAAAAACAAACCCCCCATTAATTAAGAAAAGATTTATTTGTCGAAAATGTCTCCGATGCATACGTTAGGACTTTTAATCCTTAAAAATATTTTTAAATTTCACCGCAATTCCATCAATAACTTATGATCCATCTACCCAATTGCTTATATGAATGATAAATTTGCAATAAATTTTTATATTGACGCCATTGACATCTTAAAATGACCTAGATCGATTTGCTAAGCCCTTGTAATAAGAAAACAAAATTTGTGACTCTTTACATCATTTTATCGTTTTAAGTTTATTGTATAGTTTTCAATTCAATCATTCCTTATACTTTTCGATCCTGTTTGTGTGTACATAGAAATAGCAATTTTTTTCTTCATCATCTTGTTCTTCTTCTTCTAATAGTTCTAAAAAACATTTGTTGACGTATATTAATGAAAACAAACGTCTTACAACTGCATATCAGATTAAATGAACATATGACACATTTTACATTTAACGCATGCATAATTCGCCCTATTTATGCTTATAGTTGTTTGGTTGTTCGAAAAGTCATTTCGGAACTCGCGTTCTACTACCAATACATCTTCAAGATACACGTCAGATAATTTTTTTTTCTTGCTTGAACTGAACAGCATTTTTATATTTTCGTTAGTAAAAAAAAAAAAAGGGTAAAATATGACGAAAATATTTTTTTTGACCATCATATTTGCTAAGGAGCTATTTGAAAAGTACTGCTTGGAATCAATCGAACTTTTGCAAAAAAATATATCAGATCTCTGTTATTAGTTACCTGAGCACCTCTTTTTGAAGCTTAATCTCACGGTATACTTAAACACTTAACTATATGCAGCAAACGAGAGGCTGCGTTCCTCGGTCTTTGTGTAGAGTAATCTCAATGGGCCTCCAAAATTCCCAAGGTACCGAAACAAACAATCACTGGATACAGTCCAGAGTTTGTTTCTGTTCACGGGGTTATAAATCCACCTTAATTCCCAACAACCATCTCAATACTACTCCCCGAAGGGTCGCACTATCGAACAGGTATCAAGGCATAATAGAACATATAATGATTATATGCGATTAAGATATGAAGCTGCCTGTAAAAAATATACAATTAAACCTTCTGTTGAAAAAAAAAAAAAAAAAAAAACGAAAAAACTTTCCAAACAACCCGATACAAGCGAATGCGGAAGGATTTATTAGCATAAGAGATTGTTTTGTTTCTATCCAAAGCAGAAGTTCAATGTATGTCTGTTTGTAAGTCAACAACTCTTGTCCTTTCGAATTGAATAATTTTCAAAGAAGGGTATGTTAAATTTAAGCGAATGTATATGCAATAGTCAGTAGAACTATCGGGGGAGTAAAACCATCTTTTATTATTAGACCAACCTCCGATTCAGAATAATTTTCTAGATCGATTTAAGTCTGTCTGCTCATGCATTTTATGTTGTAAATTTTCATAATATTTTGATGAAAATTTCGTATACTTAATTAGTTTTGTCAAAGAGCGAATCCTATTGAAAATTACTCAGATCGGAAAAAACTCTTACAGCCATTCTCCATAACATAACATCATGTGTTAGAGAAGTCATTATATAAGAAAGAAAATTTTTCATTTTTAATAAATGTAGTCAAATAACGCAAAAAAAAAAACAAAAAATTAAGATCAGAAGAGGGAACTTTAGATACAATGGAACTGTTATTTTTTTCAAAAAAATATTTTTGATATATTTCACACGTAAATTTACTGTAATAAATTTGTATCTTATTAAACAGTCTTTTTAGCCTCTCTTCCATGATGATGATTTTTTCAAAAAATCATTTCTCTACGGCTAAAATTATTAAATTTTATAAAATTGTTAACTTTGGGTTGTGTAATATACGAGTTGGCGATAGGGGATAGGGCAATCAACAGTTGGTTGGACTGGCCTGACTATAACGTGTTTTATTAAATAAAAAAATTAGATCCACTGTAATTTTAGAAACTGTAGAATATAATACAAAATCTGAAATTAGTTTACGTTAACTGACAATCTCACTGCCACATTCACTCTCACCGTGCTTTTCAATGTATGCTGGATATCATTGAAAATGTTACTAAGATTTTTTTTTTTTTTTTTTAAATTAATTAATTAATTAATTAATTCATAAATATATTTTGTCAACGATAGATTTATTCTTTTTACTAGTTTTGTAATAGAATTAAGAACTAAATTACTGGATCTTAAATTAATCACGTACATATTAACAGAAGCTCATGTCATCGATATAAAGAGATTTGCCACAACCACCACCTAAATATAACTTTCTTTACTATTATTCCTTTTTATTCAAACAGATGAATAGAAGAATATTCAGTTGAGGTAGATGGGGAAGAGATTTGTATATAGCGAAGCCGGCTCTATAAGTTATATATAACTATACGTGCATAAATATTTATTATATAAAATTAATATAAAATCTCTGTTGATGATGCAAAATATTAGTTTGGGGGAAAAAGAAATCCATTATTTTTTCGGTAGAT
>KK351031.1:448990-473615 GCA_000671755.1 Glossina brevipalpis
TTTTTTTTTTTTTTTTTTTTTAAATGAAGATTTAGTCTTTAACTTTTGAACATTTCATTAATTATCGGTATCATCATCTATAATTCAATTATGTTAGAACGCACAAACATTTCCCCATAACATTTTAAAATTAATCAGAACTTTTTATTCCGAATCCTCAGACCGGTGATCTCAAATGTATAATATTAAACGACAAATATTAGATGTATGGGTAAATGGGTGGTATCGTTGTTATCAATTTGCGATAAATTTATAGAACTAGAGAGCGAGAGAGAGAAAAAGAGAGAACACACAGGCATATGCTTGATATACGAAAGCGAAAGTATTTAATTATTGAAAATGAAGTTTAGGAGGAAGAGAGATGCCCTTGAGAAAAACATATTGAATAGCGTGAATAATCGGCGTCTTATCTTTGCATGTTGCTGTTGATTCATAATTGGAATTGTAACAATTTTGTTTTGCAACTTTATATTAACCTTCAAGTTCTTTTTTCTTGCTTTTGCGATATACTGTGTGCCTTACAATCCTGTTAAAGTTGCATTGAAATCGAACTTGACAGTTGTTAAATACCAGGTTTTCATGTTCGTTGAGAACTACAGGAAATAATGCTTAGTTTTCGATAACATGTTGTAATGTAATTTTTTTAAAACAATTTATTACTTATTTAAATACATTTAAAAAAAAAAAAAAAAAAAAAAAAAAAATCAACGGATTCGTTTAAAAGACTCTAAGTAAGTTCTAAGCTAAGTTCGCTTCGCTATATAACAATTGATGATGATAGTGATGATGATAGTGATGATGATAGTGATGATGATAGTGATGATGATGATGATAATAATAATTATAATTTGCATAGTTGTTGATAATATTTGTACAGCAAATGATTTGCTTTAGATCTCTGCATGCGTTCGTTTTTATTATTATTTTTCTGCTCTGCAATGACGTAAATCATCACTAGGAATACAAAAACGTTTGTTGGCATTGCAATAAAAATTATTGCAAATTTGTAGATTTTTTATTTTTTATTCTTACCTTACATCAAATGCAATCTGCAATCAAAACAGACATACAATTCCATGTTTGATTAGATTTTTATTTGATTGCTTTTAATGGAGAAAATCTCTTACAGAATAATAATTTTATTTAAATTGTTTTGAATGCGAAATAATACACACAAGTGTTCACTTCGACTATGTGCTTACATGTCATGTCCATGCCGCTCCCATAAGCAAGAATATGTTTCCATTTCTTTATTTTCTTAGTTTTTCCACGAGAGGAGTTAGTCCGAAAAATTTGAATTTGAAATTTTAATTTCAATTTACATTAATTAAAAAAAATTACGAACAGATTTGTTCGTTTAATGTATTTTTGTATATTAATTAATAAAGCTTATATAATATATTTGCAACAAATTATTGTTACCAAAAAACGGTCATTAATTTTTGAATTTTTCGGTTTCTTTTCTTTTTTTTTTTTTTCTCTGAAATTTTTTGTCACTTTAGGAACAAGTGAAATTGGATGCCAATAAGCAGATCACTAGCCCAGATGATTGTGATGATCTTTCACCGATGCCACAAACAGCTGCACCGCCTGTACGTAGACGTGGCGGTATATCCGCTGAACCAGTAACCGAGGAAGATGCCACTAGTTATGTAAAAAAAGTTGTGCCCAAGGATTATAAGACGATGGCTGCATTATCAAAGGCCATAGCCAAAAATGTTTTATTTTCACATCTAGATGAAAACGAACGTTCGGATATTTTCGATGCAATGTTTCCGGTTACACATTTATTGGGTGAAAATATTATACAACAGGGCGATGAGGGTGACAATTTCTATGTTATTGATCAAGGCGAAGTTGAGGTATTTGCCTCTAGTAGTAGTGTTGCATATTTATTTGAACGTATTTTTCTATGATATGTAATAATTTTAGGTTTTCGTTAATTCGGAAATGGTTACCACTATCGGTGATGGTGGCAGTTTTGGTGAATTGGCTTTAATCTATGGTACGCCACGTGCCGCTACGGTACGTGCTAAAACTGATGTTAAACTTTGGGGAATCGATCGAGATTCATATCGTCGCATTCTAATGGGATCCACTATTCGTAAACGTAAAATGTATGAAGAATTTCTCTCTCGGGTTTCTATATTGGGTAAGTTTTTGTATTAAGTATTAAGGAGAAAGAAAATTGAAAAGTTATAATGTCCATTTTGCCTTTTCTTTTGATTCATTTAATTATGACGGGAACAGAGAGCCTGGATAAATGGGAACGTTTGACGGTGGCAGATGCTTTAGAACCGGTTTCATTTGAAGACGGCGAAACTATTGTTAAACAAGGTGAACCGGGCGATGATTTTTATATTATCGTAGAAGGCTGCGCAGTAGTCTTACAAAGACGAGCTGAGGTGTGTTAAAATTTTTTACAAATTTATTTGCGTTCTTCTTTCATTTTATTTTCATTTCACATATGATGTGTGACAGCAAGGTGACGAACCAGCCGAGGTTGGTCGTCTCGGTCCCAGTGATTATTTCGGTGAGATTGCTTTGCTTTTAGATCGTCCACGTGCCGCTACCGTTGTTGCTAGAGGTCCTTTGAAATGCGTTAAATTGGATAGAGCGAGGTAAGATAACACGTTTTTTTTAAATGATTATTTGAAACGAAAACGTACCTCTAACTTATCCGAACCGAAACAAATTATGAGACTTTTTTTTCAAACCTCTTTTCATATCAAAAATTGAAATTTTTTTAAATTCTATACATAGAACGCGCGTTACTTTTACCAGTCTTATGCCTACCACAAATGCTATAAAAATACCAATAACGAACGTAGGCAAAATGTATTTATTTTCGCGTAAAAATTCGCTGTAAGTTTGATAATAGGTGCTTGCATGTATTTTGGATCAATGACACCTATGGATGAAAATGACCAACTAATGCGACATGTCAATGTTGATAACCATTAAATTCGATGATTTTAACCTTTCTCTCCATAAAATAACAGTTTTCTATATATATTATTGAGTTATTCAGTGTATGCAAACGGTAATCTGCTGTGGAAGTCCATTAAACACTTTCAGAAGATTATGGTGATGATGTTGTTCCATCACACCGCAATTGTCGGTTGTGTTTTTAAGTATTTGAAAGCGATAATTTTGATGGCAATGACAAAGAACGGACGGTCTGGAGGACCAAAAAAAGACGAAAGACGATTAATTGCAAGACTTGTTGGACGAAAACCCAGCTCAAACTATCAAAAAACTTTCAAACAGCTTAGCAATTGACGAATCAACTGTTTTTATACGTTTATATGCGATCGGAAGGATACAAGAGAAGGGAAAGTACCTACTATAAGAATTGACCGAAAATGTCATTTCGAATCGTTTCAACATCGTAGTTTCATCATTTGTCCAGCAAAAAAAAAGAGTTTTCTGTAGCGCTTCGTGATTGACGATAAAAAATGGATCTATTACTATAATCCTAAGCATAAAAAGTCATAGGTTAGTCCAGGACAGCTATCCACATCTACACTGAAGCGGAATGTTCATGTCGATAAACTTTTGTTACGGATATGGTGAGATCAGAAAGACGTAATGTATTACGAGCCGCTAAAATCGAATGAAACTGTTAATGCAGATGTCCAACGACGTCAATTGAACAAATTGAACAATATATTGTTATAAAAAAGATCAGCAATAGCGGTTAACAGGCGCAAAATCATCTTCTGCATGATAACGCTCGGTCACCCATTACAAGATTTGTCGATGATACATGTTTGCAGTTCGAATGGGAAGTTCTGCTGCACTCAGTGTACTCATCAAACATAACCCCTTCTGATTACCAATTGTGCAGATCAATGCAGCATGGCTTGTTTGGCACGCAGTTTCAAAATTTTGAAGAAGTACGAAAATGGGTCGATGATTTTATCGTTGCTAAAGCAAAATTCTGTTGCCAGAAAGATGGGAAAAAGTTGTAGAAAATTATGGAAAATATTTTGATTAATATACATTGCACCAATTTTTCTCAACAAATAACTTTATCAAGTGGAAAAATGGCTAGAATATATGCAAGCACCTAATATATTTTTTTTTAAAAGTATGTTCCCACTTTTATCGCATCTCTAAAATGATATTGGTTAAGACTTTTAGAAGTCTCGTCATTGTTGATGTCATTTTTGTATTTCTTGACAAAGACTGAATTTTTTGACGTCAGACAGACAGCAGGTTAATAAATAAATTGATAAATTGATAAAGCTGTCAACGGTCCCTAGTGGTAATGTCTCAATTTAGCCATTACAAGAAAACCTTTCCAAACCATTGTGTATTGTCTTGTTAAAATATAATATCTCAAAGAAATTGCATGCAGTGAAATCAGAAATGTTGAACTTATTTTGAATTATTTCATAGGTTCAAAGAATTTTAGGAAATAAAAAACTTCTTGCTTTCCAAAAAGTTCGCCTTTTGACTTTCAAAGACTTGAAAAAATAGGCTTTTTCGTTCAGATATTTATTGTAGTGTCTCAGAATTATCAAAACTAAAGAACAAAGTAACAAAATGAAGTTTAAAATCGAACTTCTCCTTCCAAAAAAAAACAAAAAAAAAAAACACCAATACTTTTATTAAACTTATAATTTATACGAACGAATCGAGAGATCAACTTGAAACTTCACATCAATTTCATAGAAAGAATGAAGCTTCAGGATGTAGTTGATTGCGCAGTATTTTGCTGATCCTTAATTTTTTTTCGCTAAGCACTTTAGTTAACTTGGAATTTTTTGATTTATTGACCTTTAGGAGACATATCATAATTGAAGGTATATGTGCCTTATAAAAATCATTTTTTCTTCTTTTCTTTTATTTGATTTATTAATTCCTTTTTTGTAATTTTTTTTTTAACTATTATAGATTTGAACGTGTTTTAGGGCCCTGTGCCGATATACTAAAGCGCAACATAACGCAGTACAACAGCTTTGTGTCACTATCAGTTTAAGCGCTTAAAACATACAAACTATAAAAACGAAAAACAACATTTTTTAAAAAATTAAATGGAAAATTGTCAGAAATAAAAAACTGAAAAACATTTGCAACACAAATAAGAAAAACTACTTACTATATATATATAAAAATGATTAAATGAATTATTAAAAAAAAAAAAAAAAAAAAAGAAATCAGATATACAAAATTTTACATCAAACTAACAACAATTTTTAATATACGCGCAAATAGCTAAATAAACTAAACAACATACACAATGAAGTATAAAAACAATTTTGTAAAACACATAAAGTATTCAATTAAACAACAACAGCCAGAGCTTCAGAAAGGAAAGTAAGAATGCAAATTTTTCTTCATATTTTTTTTTTTTTTTTTTTCCAAAATATATTTTTGCAATTTTCTAAGGGTTAGGCTAAAGAATTTTTTATTTCCCCATCTACTATGAAGATAACGGCGGTTGTAACGGTTGATAATGGGTACTTTGCAAGGGTTAACAGTGGCGAAAAAGTTTTTGAAAATGTCTCGTCTACTACTTAATGGTCTAGCGATAACTACACATTCAACACCATCTTTGGCTTTGAAGGCTTTCTTTGGTTACCAATGTTAATTAAAAATCATTCGCTTCATTTTTCGTTGTTGTAGAATTACTTATGTAACTCTTTCGATTATATTAAAATAAAAGGAATTTTGTTTTTTTTTTTTGCACATTTTCACTACTTACTCTAAATCCTAAAAACAAAATCATGCTATGTTTTCAAATTCTAATTACAATAGAAACTAAAGCAAGATAGACATGCAATGCGTTTTAAATGCTGCTTACTATGTAAACCTTTGACAAGAAAACGTCTACTTGACGTCTTATTTTATGAAATAGTCAACTAATCAATCGTATAATTTACATTAGAAATATTTAACTCTGGCACATAAGCTAATTTCTTGACTAATGATTAAAATTTTCTCAAAACTTTCAATATGAAAAGTCGTAAGTAGTTGAATTACAAAGAAACAAAAAAAATTATAATTATTGGCTCTGCTTGACAAAGCAATAGCTGCTATTGCTGCGGCAGCTAATTTAAATTTTCGCATGATATTTTATACTCGCTATATATCCTGTAAGTGACTTGATTTGTACTTTATACGCTCAGCTTGTTTTTTCTCTTTTATCGTTAAACTTTCTATTTTTTTAAAAACGATTTCATCTTGTTTTTTGATGAGAATTCCTCTCTAAAATTTATCAACATTTTGTCGTTTGATTTACATATAAACCAATGTATTTAACTTTCTCTAGCTATTTTTCAAAAAGTATCCTATTATTAACCGAAACATTTAGTAGATGGGATGATCCATCCGATGGCCGCCTGTGCAAATGGAATACACTAAACTACATAAATCAATAATTTAAATCGCCTAACTTTATAATAATAAAAAAACCGAAGCTTTTTATTGCTATTAATTGCTATTATGAGATATTTTTCTAATTTAATTAATATTCACCTTCAATTATTATTTAATTTTATTCATTTTATATTCCATATGTTTTTTTTTGTATTCTTTATTATAAACAATATTTTGTGAAAGGATTTCTTTAAAAATTTTCATCTAATAATCGTTTCAATATTTACAAAGGCTCTGTTATATTAATTTCATTTCTTTAACTGCTATTAACATAATCTGTCTATCTATTTACGTAAGTGATTTTTTCGTTTCGAAAGTTTACATAACTGAGAACAAAAAAACATTGTGTTAAGCAAAATTCTCTTTACTTGTAAGAAATAAAATCATTCACTTGCGTCGTCCAATGATTTCTCATTGCTGATGCAAGCTGTGAATTATTCACATGAATGTTATTATTGTGGAAATGATGAAAAGCATCAATTTTTTTCTTTTAAAAAAATTATCATAAATGAAAAATGTATGTAAAATGTAAATGATTTAAGTGAGAAAGCGAAAAGTACTGTATATATTTACCTACAAATGATTAAATAATACCTCTCGCTCTTTCTTTCTCCACGTCAAAGTTCATGAACGTAAGCATATACACAAGAACATATATACCAATGGCACTCAAATTTGCACGATTATGTAAAAATATTATGGTTTTAATGAATCTTCACAGTGCTGGCGCCCATAAAATGAAAATTTATTCAAAAATCGAAATGAAAAGAAGAAGAAGAAAAAAATTAAATATACCGTAATAATATCCTAACAAGTGATGTATAATAAATGTTATGTGTAAAGATATAATTACTACGTCCATATACACACACAAGCATATATATATATATATATATATTGTTGTTGATGGCCCGCCGGCGGGTTTAATATTTTTCGTTTCACTCATTTATTTGATTATTAAAGAGAATTTATATAAATGACATAAATTTTATGAATTTTTTTTAATTAATATAAATTATTTATAAAAAGTTCTATTAACATCAAGTTTTTTCGTTTTCTTTTTTTTTTAATTTGTTTTTTTTTTTTTAACAGCTCGAGACGCAAATCAGAAATTTTGAATCAGAAGATCGGTTTTCGAAGAATTATGAAACCGTCCACTTAATTAGTAGAGTGTTCTGCTTTTTTTTATCGATTTTTTAGCTCTCGGTAATATGTCTTAGGAGCCCTATTAGATTTTATGTATTCTTGACTTCAAGACGATTTTGTCAAATCTCTGCGTATCGTTAAGATTTTTAATGTCGCAAAATTTCAGATAGAAAATTGAAACTTAGATCACGTATTTTTAGACATATATATGTAAAATATGTAAAGTAATGAAGATATGAAAAAATTGACAACTTCAATGTATTGTTAATGGTTAAAAAAATACCAAAGAGATTGTTTAGCAGAAATATTTATGATCTATGTGGGTCATCTAAAATTTTGAATATCCAAATTATTTTAACTGACTCACAAAATATATTTTCATATCGAAGAAGAAGTACGAGAAATTATGCAAAAAAAAAAGATCTTTTTCTTAACTAAAGCAAAACTTGTGCAACCTTATAAAATAAGTTCGATGCGAAAATAGCCTTCAGTGTTTCATTAACTGCTATACAGAGATGCAAAATATACATAATTTTTTCGAAGGAACACAAACTGAAGTAGATTTTATGTCTATAACATTAACCAAGATGCAGTAAACGGACTCCTGAGATAAGTTAACATAAAAAACATATTCTCGTTTACGCGAAAGTAATAAGCTTTTTTCTTTAAGAACTTTCTTCACTTAATAACAGCATCTTGACTGATCTAAACTGCTTGCATTTATTAACACATTTGCTCAACTAATATTGAAAATATTTTTTTAAAGGACCTGATTTCGATTTCATTGCAATGCTCGTAGAGTTTAGAACGATATGGTATAGGACTACAATCTTTTTAGAATATTTTATTAATATAAAATATTAATTTTAAATTTTAATTAATGTTCACAGTTCGGTGCACTCCGAACTAAATCGATTACTTCTTATATATGAAATTTAAAAAAGTGAAAAAGCTTTCTTTCAACAAACCATCGAACGGCGACGTCTCTATACACACAATTGAATATGAAGTGAATTGAATTTGGAATCTTTTCAGCAAATATGCTTGTGAGTGGTGTAAAGATTGAGTCGAGAAAAGAAAAGTTTCCTTCAAACTTAAGGCCCAGCGAAGTTGCTCAGCTACAAAGCGGCAGCAAAGCTGGTGATGGGACGAAAGATGAAAGCAGAAGAAATTAAAAGGAGAAAAGTCTAATGCGCTATTTTTTCTTGTTTTAAATTTTACAGTAGTTTTAATAGGCAAGAAAGAATAACAAAGATCAGGTAAAAGGGCTTGTCAATTCCCCAAACTTCCCAAATATGAATACTAAATTTAGCTTGTACTTCTCGGCTTTCTTAATCTGAAATTAACCTTAACAATTGAGAAAACAGAATAAAGGCAAAAAATTTTGACTACTTTCTCAAAACAGCAAAAGACAGATCAAGGGAAGGTAAAAATGAAGGTCTAAATCCTTTGATCTTCATAATCTGAAGGTGATCTGAAGGAAGGTGGGGCCAAGCAGGATTTAATTTTCTAGTTGCTTCGGATCATTTTGTATAATTTTAAAAGAGACTAATCTAAACGCGTAAACGAAGTAGGTGGAGACAATACTTCGATGATCGCGTAAGATATTTAAAAAGGCACTCAAAAAGAGACCCTGAGTTTAAGACAGGTTTCAAGTCTTCTTCTTTTTAGCACTTAATAATCATCTTAAATGACTATAAATTTTCTTGAGAGAAATAGTACTTCGGCTTTGGCTTTGGCTTTAAATTTTGATCGACTTCATCTACAAAGGAATTTTTAAGTAATCACGAAACGCAGGCGTTTGTCGCGATATTAAACCGGACTTTATTTATGTTTGGCCTAATTTATTATTACTCGATTATTTAGAATTGTCAACTTTTAATGGATTTGATAGAATAATCTAAATCGATTTTGAATACTATCAAGGAGAGCAACGATAAATTCACTGCTCTTCGTTGGACTTCGTAAGCTGTGATCTATTTTTAAATGCATTCTATTAATTCGATCAATAAGTACTAAGCATAGTGTGTGTGTGTCTGATTTGCAAAATAATGTTTCGATAGAAAACTAGTGTGAATTCGAAATAGTAGGCACTCAAAATTTGTTATAGGTTTGTTTGTATTTGTGTCTGAATAAACGATGCTGTATTTATTTTTAATTTTCTTTATAATTTAATTACTAAATAAAAAAAATTTTTTATATTTTTTTTTTTCAAATAAATCTAAAAAATCATAACTAAACAAAAAGAGAATTGATGTATAAAAAACTCCCACTCAAATTGATTTTTAAAAAATTTTATTATTCATTCATGTCTTATTATTAACAAAATAAAACAAAAGAAAAGAAAACAAAACATATATGAATAATTATAATAATTTATATATTAAAACATAAAATTATAAAACAAAATACACTAACTCTTTGACAACACTGCTATGATAATTTGTGTGTTTCTGCTTTGTTTGTCTCTAATAATTTTTTCCATATATTTTATATGTCCAACTGTGTCAATAAATGTATAATTAAATGTATGACTTGACAACATGCAAAACAAAAAAAAAAAAAAAACAAAACAAAGAAAAACGAAAAATCAGTGTGTAATGTAAAAAAACTTGGTTAAAATTGATATCCACCACCACCACCACAACCACCACAAAATAACTGTAAGTAAAATGGAAAATAAAGGAAAACAGAAATGTTTTGTTTTCTGTTTTTTCGTTAATATTGAAACGAAGCGAACAAATCTTTCGTTCGTCATGAAAAATCATAACCAGTGGTGGTTATCAAGACATAATAATAAAGCATTCATATTTTTCTTAAATATAAAATTGAATTTGTGGTATGATTTAAGCAGCTTTTTATGTGAATAAACGTTTTCGAGTTTCTTGGTTGTAGTGCAGGAGAGCCTTGCAGACGCTGCCGGAAATCGACAGAAATTATGGTTAGTTATAGTGGGGGATTATTATGCTTTGAAATAAAGATAGAATTGCCTCGTGCTTAGTGGACATGTTGTGTGAAGACAATAATACAATTTTAAGCAAAGGAAGCTAATATTAGCTTTTGTATAAATATATATATATATATATATATATATTTATTATTTACACATACATAACATATGTAAACATTTGCGAAGAGGTAGCATGTGATGCAATATAAGATAAAGATAATGAATGATTTGAATCATAACTGAACTGAACTGTAAGGAGCAGCTTATAGAAGTTTTAGATTTCACACACACACACGTTATTATTATTATTATTATTATTATTATTATACTCTAGAGTAATGCAAATAATTCTTAGACTAGAGAGATGAAAGTACTAGCAGCTTAAGCTAATGTTTTCTAGATGTTTTCTTTTTTTTTAAATTATTTAATTTCGAAAGAGACGCAATTAATTTCTATATCTTCCATATTTTTATTACAAGCTATTATCAGATTTTTATTTATATTATATATTTTTTACATATATAAAATCAATATACTATATATATTTTAAACGTATCGTCATCTGTCATTATCGCATTCGTCTAAGCGTACGATGTCAAAATAATCATAGAGAAGAAAAGAACATCGTAAATTACATTTAAAAAATCTGTGATTTTCTCCTTTTCGAAGAGACTAGTTGCTGGAAAGCCGTGAGCTCTGACTAATTGTCCAGGTATAGATAGCCATTTTACCATTTAAGTCGCTCGTTTTATTTGGCTTTACCAAGTATTACGAATTTGGTTTAAGAAACTTCCATTTACACTACCTTTAACTTATGCTTAGTTTTTCCAGTCTTCTTAATATGTATATAAAAATATAGTTTTATTTATTCGTTTACTAGAAATTTCTAATAAAAAAAAATAATTTTAAAATTGAGCATAGACCCCTCTCCGTATGTTTTCCCTTTAGTAGTTACATAAAGTAGTCGCCACCGAAATTAGGTGGTTGTAAATGATCAGGATTGGGATTTGGACGAACGTTACGGTCGGGTTGTGGTCCGTAAGGATCGAAACGTGGTTGCATACCACCACTGCTTCCAGGACCGGCGCGAAATTCGGGGTGCGATGGAAATGGAAATAAATTACCATGACCTCCACGTGCTAAGGGATCTAAATCGCCGCGACCGACTTCCGGGAAACCGAATGGACGCGGCTCCACTCCCACTGGATGATATTGTCTGAGTTCATATTTGAAAGAAAGAGATGAGGAAATAGTCGAGAATACCCGACATTATTGTCCAGTCAATTGATAAAAGAATTTTCATACCCTACAGGTGGACGGGCAGGCATTCCAATACGTAATGGATCCGATTGATCAGTTGCTGTTGATGTTGTATTGGTTTGTGTAGTAGTAGATTTATTTTGACCTTGAAAAACCTTAAAGAACATTTAAGATCACATCTGAAAATTCAATAAGAGATAACTTACTGGTTCCAATAATTCTTTGCGGTATCTATCGACTAACTGAGAAGCAGAAGGTATCATCTTTGTAATAGATCCTCTAATATCATCCACAAGTTCATCAGGTGACAGACATATGTTGGACACTTTACGTGTTTTTACATTCAGCAAAGTAATAATTAGGGAATCCTCAGTTCTGAAGCCTAATAAGATGTAGAGCTGCTTATCATAGATATAACGAAGAGCATAGTTATTCTCATCTACATTCCAATTATCGGGCAGCAATTCTGAACTTGAAACTTCTTCATCCTCAGTCAAAATTTTCTACGAAAAAAAAAAAGATGAAAACCCAATAAAACGAATCAAAGATAAGACACGAATACTCAAACTTACATCCTCCCCCAAACCAATGCAGCGAAATTGCGAATATTTACTTAAGACGAAATGCGCTAAGGCGATAAGCAAGTCATCTTTCTTATTGATATCTTTTTCTATGGTTTTATACAACAAATCCCAACCGTAAAAATAATCTCCTGGATTGGACATTTTTTCTTGTCAAAATTTTTTGTTTGGATTCGTTGTTTTCAAATCGTCTTCTTACGTTTTCCACAAACGGCCCGAAGCAGCCAGTTTCTAGGGTTTTTAATAAATTCACAATTTTTCACAGAAATTTTTTCATATTTATGTCAAAGAGATGGAAGAAATTTTGATTAGACTGGGTTGTATGTTTCAACAGATTTCTAGTCTTAAATTGAATTTAAAAAACGATAAAAAAAAGAAGAAGAAAAAACGTTCTATATTTCTTTAAAAGCGATTATTTTATCTCAATCGAAATTATCGAATCACAAAAGCAGACATTTTTATGTTATCGCTAGTCCGCGTGAGTGTCGTTGATCATAGAAAATAAATATATGTTCATATCGTGTACTACAGCAATTAAATTGATCTCGTGTTTGGATTACTGGTGTTTTGTCGCGGTTTTTAGTCTTTTTCTTACAAAAAAAAAATATTGACATGAGTTATTATAAAATAGTTTTGGACTTAATAGAAAATATGGTAGAAAAAGATGAGGAACTTGAAGGAATACTTAAACAAACAGACGTTCTACATCGTGAGAATATTGAGCTGAAAAAACAAGTAGAAGGAAAGCGAAAAAAAGCAAATAGTATTGTATACTGATAGAAAACACAATTCATTGTTTTAATAATTAAAGTGAAATAAAATTGTATTTGAGTATTTTCTTAATTCATATATATATATCCCTCTATAGAAGCGGAAAAGGAACTTGAAGCAATACGATTACGTTCACAAACCATCGACTACATTGTAGATAACTTTAAAGGGTTTACAGCATTAATGAATCCCGCAAATCAAGACATGACGCCGTATATTCGTCTTAAACGAAATCTGGAAAAAATTGATTTTTCAAAAATTTTACGTGGCGATTTAATAGATGTTGAACGAAATTATTACGAAAAATGCCAAAATATGAAAGATCAACTTGCCCGACATTTGGGTTGGAAGGAAAAAATGAAACAACGTAACATAGGTAAATGTTTATATGTTAATATTTCTGGAAATTTTATTATATACACGCAAACTTGCCATGTATGTACGTCCCAGATGGATCCAGTTAGTGTGTTTGTCTGTCTGTCTTGAATTTTATTTCGAATTTCATTTTCTTGAAGAGAATCCGTTAGTAATGGTAAATTAGATCCACATCTATTAGATTTCAGAATAGGATTAAGATTAAAAATTTGACAACCATTGCGATAATACTTGTGTCCTTTCTACATAAAATTTACATATAATATCTATATATATATATATATATATATATATATATATATATATATATAGTTAGTTTCCTTAAAACTTTATTATACAATAGATTTCGTGAGATGATGTCTTAATTTAAAAAAAAAAAAACATTGTAATTAGACGACAGACAAACATGACTAAGTCAAATCGCATATTGATGCATACTTTTAACTATCACAAGCTAAATAATAGAATTGATATACCGTCACTTTATCGCTTTCTATCACTTTCTATTAAAAGTACAACAATATTACCAAGCAAACACGGCTTTAAATGAAGCTAAGGAAATTTTTGAGAAAGAAACGAAAAGTTTGCAAAAGTCTTTGCAAGAAAGTCAAAACATAACTAATGCTGCTTATGTAAAAAGGAATATGTTGATCGTTGCGTTAATTGATGGTTCTAAGGAATTAAGAAGCGCACAGGAGGAGGTATTATTAAAGCTCTTAGTTAAATTCTAAAATATAATGTACATTCAATTTTTATAGCATCATCATTTGATTGTATATAAAAATAATTTGGAACGATTGCAAGAACGGAAATTGGAATTAAAAACACAACTAAATAACTTATCAATAAGCTTCTCAACTAAGGTATATTTTGTTTTTGCGTTTTCTCCTCAAAGCGGTCTATGAAATAATTTCAATTTTTTTTATGATGCAGAATTTCGGAACAGGTTTCAATTCTTCTTTACAAGGTCAATTTAAAATATCTGAATTTCCTTCTTTTACGAATATCTTACAAAACCTTGGTTCATGCATTGATAGCAAAATTATTTCATTGACGACCATTCCAAGTCTGGAAGCTCCACAAGCAAATAATTCGAGTATGAATTCAATAAATTCTTCTAAAAGAGTCAGTTTTGAAAAGCCCGTTGCTATTGGCATAAAAGATAAGAATCGCCCGAACAAAGTGAATAGAATTTCTGAACCGAAAAGTGGCTTCAAAAATTCCACGATTAATAAAAGAGCCGTAAATATAACTTCTGAATTGAGTCTCGAGATGGAAAAGCCTACCGATGACAAAAAGGCTGTAAGTGATTTGAATAATGTGGATACAATTTCTGAATCGAGTGTCGACGGTGGAAAAGCCATGACTGATATAATAGTTGAGGATAGCGTGGATACAATTTCTGAATCGAGTGTCGACGTCTTGTCAGACCAATATAATATTGTTGAAGAATTGACAGTTGTAGAAGAAAGGGAAGACGAAAAATCTGGTAAAAGGAACAAAGATGTAATTAATTTTAAAAATCCAGACGAAGAAAATATTCATTCGTCAAAACCGAAGACCAAGATACTAGAAAATGTGGTTGCTAAACCCCCTAATATCGTGAATGAAATGAAGATATCTAAGGACGAAAAAAACCCTGCTGATATTAAGAAATCCAAAATTACGGTAGGCGAAGAATTACCTTCTTCTTCTAATCAACTTGTAAAGGATCTTATAGAAGCATCCCTGGATGATTTTAATGAATATCTAAAAAGCAAAAATTCGTTTTTATTGGACAGCGATTCAAAAGATGATGAACAATCAGCCGAGAAGAAAAATGAAAACTTTCTATTTACGGATAAAATTGTAGTCGACTCAGAAATGGTTAATTTTGACTTCCCTTCCGCAGATTTTGAGTTTGATTCCAATGACGATAATGGTGAGAAGGCTGATAAAAATTTTTTGTAAAAAATACATTCAACTTACGGACTTATATAAAATGATTAATTGAATATATAATCAATACTAGTTTAAGCAAACATACGTTCAACGTATAAATTCTTTTATAATATTAATGGTTCAATAGAAGTGAATAAACCGTTTTATTTTTAATATTTTTTATATTAATTAGCTAAACAACGATTCTACGTACATTGTTATATAAAACAAAAAAAAAAGAAAAAAGAGTTCGGTTCATAGTCAATCGAAATTAATAAATTATTTTTAAATAACTTCTCATCAATTTATTAGATATACACTTTACGTGCATTCTTATATAAAATTAATAGTTTAATAATAATATAATACAAGTGAATAAGTTCCTTTATTCATAATTTTTTATTGTCAATATATTTAATATATTTGACGTATATTCTCACATAAAATTTATAATTTACTAGAAATTAACAAGTTCCGCTTTTAACATTTTTTATATTAATTTGTATAAACGCAACGACAGCCTTTTTTGAATTCAGATGTCGAAAATGAAATAAAATTTTTAGTTTTTGTAAATGTTCCATTTTTCTTTAAATACAAATAAAACAAAGTTAATTATATATGAACATACATACATTATTCTGTCATTTTTATACTTGCAACTGAATGATACTGGATTTGTTCTTTTTTTGTAACATTCAAAAATATTCTAAAAAATTAAAAAAAATTAATCATTGAAAGGTCTTTTCCTACCATAAGTCCATTATATAGTATTTGTTAGGATGCGTGCGAAAGTTGAATGCGAAAAAAGACGAATAGCAGGTATTTATATTGTTAGCGGATGGCCAAGGATTAAATGTGAAAATGGATGTAATTTATCTGAAATTGTAAAATGTGTAAATTGAAAATTTACAAAAATACAACTATGTAAGAAAAGTGACACCAAGTTATTGACACAATCTCTTACATAGTTGTATTTTAACTTAAAAGGCAACTGTCGGAAAGTTACATGATGATCACCAGGACTGTTTATGGTTTTGTTTGGTATACAGTGTGATGTCTTATCAAGAAAACTAACGAGTTCTTGACGATACAAATAATCAAAATGAAAGAGCAAGTAATTAAATGATTGGTAATTAACAGCGCTACTTCTGTTATTGATAACAGCAACATCGGAGAATCTCGTGATATATATTTGGACGCATTTCTTAGCTCGTCTTGTTATTCAATTTACTCAGATTAAACGCGTTTACATATCGTTCGACACATGGCTTGCATTGCGTAATCGCAGCAGAGCAAACAGTTGGCAAAAATTTAATTAATATTCCAAGCACAATATGACAGTCAAATAATCTTTTGTAATTTTATTGGAATAATTTTCTTATAATGCGGAAAAGTAATTAATTATTGCGTACCTACGAAAAATAATTAAAATTGTTTTTTGTTTAAAGCAAATCAATTTTTGAAGAAAGTTTTCGTTTTTTTAAGTAATGTAAACAAAATCTAATCAGATAGTTAATGTTTCAAACCATATGTTTCTGCTGCAATAATGCAATGCAAGGTATATGCTTTGCTGCAACAATGCGTAATATAAATGCAGTTATTGTATTCACCGTTTCATTCACTGGGTTCGTTAAGCTTTATTCATTACGTATAGCTTTCGTTTTATATTTTCATTCATTAAGATATAAAAATTGATTTTTTCTAGGATTTCCTTTTCTATTTTAAAAAACTGCACTGTGTGTTGTTAAGTTTTCTTAACTTCTTTACATTTTTCTTTAAAGGCTTTTATATTTACATTTCTGCACATCTGGAACATTAATTGACAGTGAATGTCGAAATATTAGAAGAAGAAACATATAAATAACTAAATAAACATGGAATAGGGATTTCATTCCAATTTTCGATTGATTTACTATCTGTTACAAAAAAGCAAGAAATAATATTACTGATTTTTTTTCGTACTACTGGAAGTATGCATTTGTTAATGCCAAAATTTATTTCAGCAAGCCTCAAGTTCTTCCTTTACTTTGCCAGTTTAACATATCGAACACTACCGTTGAATAGCGAAGCTATTTGTATCCGAAGACGAAAAAAAACCGAAGGCATTTTATATCTTTAAAATTAATCACATATAATAAAATATTATCAGACGCGATGCATGATTTTGTGTGGTCTCTAATATTATCCCTTTTATTCCTAATTTATTCATTACCATTATTCGTCCGGGTGTATGCCACAACACAAATGGTCATCGATGAGGAATTTCATTTGAAGCAAGGACTACATTTCTGTAACAAGCGCTTTGATGTCGTATGTAAATGTTTAAATGTGTAGGGGCAAATAAAAGAAAATCTCTAATGTTTCTCTTTTTTCTAGTGGGATAATAAAATCACTACATTCCCTGGTTTATACTTGTTTTCGTTGATCTTAAATCCTTTCAATTTTTGCTCAGTGCTTGGACTGCGTTTAATTTCTTTGGTGGCTGCCGCGGTAAATGTTATTCTATTGTATATTATTCGAAAATCGCAACTTGAGAAATTGAAAATTAACAATAAAACAATGGCTGCCTTGGAAGCTTTTACTATCGCTGCTTTGCCACCATTATACTTTTTCAGTCATTTATATTACACGGATACGTTGTCGTTAACGATGGTATTGGTATTTTATCTATACTGGCAAAGAGGGAACCATTTACAAGCTGCTGTTTTTGGTATGTTTAGAATTTATTTAAAGTAAATAAAATGAAATTTCATTAAATATCTTCTGAACTCTTTATAATTATAGCGGCAGCTAGTGTTTTACTAAGGCAAACTAATGTAATCTGGGTGGGAATGAGTTGCGCTTGCACAGCTTTGGATATTATTGTCGGTGATTATGCTAACTTTAAAAAAATTCCAAAACGTGCAGTTAATGTTTTACAGCCAAAGGTAAGATAAATTTTTCAAATAAATAATGGTTTTAAAATTATTTATATGAATAATGTGTTTTTTTTTATCTAGTTATGGCTGGAGCTAATTACAAATTTTAAATTACTCTTTCAATGCATTTGGCATATATTAAAACAGTGCTCGTTTTATATAATTATTATTTTACCATTTCTGGGCTTCGTATTTTTGAATAAATCAATTGTCTTGGGTGACAAAAGGGCTCATGTTGCTGCTTTGCACGTACCTCAAGTAAACGAAGATATTTTTGAAAAAATCTCATCTAATTTAACGTTTGTTTTGTTTTTTTTTTTGTTTTTAGCTTTTCTATTTTGCAGCATTTACGTGCATATTCGCTATAACCAATACGTTACAAAAAATCGAAACAGTTCTTCGCACCATTTTAAGTCACAAGTTAGTCTTCATTAGTCTTTTGCTAATTTCACTTATTATCGTCAAATATAATACTTTGGTGCATCCATATCTATTGGCTGACAATCGTCATTACACATTCTATATATGGCAACGTTTTTATGGTCGTTATATTTGGTTCAAATATGCAATGTGTCCCATCTATTTAATATGTTTGACCATCATTTATCAAAGCTTACAGCATTTGAATTTAAATTTCATATTAATGTTTTATATTGCGGTGTTTGTGGCGTTGTGCTTTCAACGCTTGCTGGAAATACGTTATTTCCTTATACCGTTTGTATTATTTCGTTTAAATATTAAACCAAATATTAGATGTTGTATACCTCAGTGGCTAGAATTGAGTATATATGTGGCTATAAATGCTTTAACATTTTATATATTCTTTACTAAAGAAATCAAATGGAAAGACTATAAAGAGTCACAAAGAATTATATGGTGAGATTCAATACAATTATCTCGCATATCTATAAAATTGAAATGTATACTTACTTGCTCATATTACTTTTATTTTTATTGCAAAATGAAATAAATAAAAATGAAATCCGTTTCTAGATTTCTTATAATTTTATTGATAGATTTTCAAACACACGCGCGAATAGAATAAAATTAATAATATTTTACACTTATTAACTAAAATTTCATTAATAAAGAAAAAAAAATGCATACATTTTTAAAATGAATATCATAAGTATAATAATTTTACGTCATTACAATAACGAAATTTGAAATAGAAAAAGGATAAAATATATATGTTTTTATTTATTTATTTATACTTCTGTAAATCATTGGAGCCGAACGATCGTTTGTGGTAGTATGACGCAATTTCACAGTGGCAAACTGCGAAGCTCTGTGAAGAAGATTATATTGCTTGTCATCCGATAGGTGCATTGCAATGTTTTTTTTTTTTTTTTTGTTTTTTTCAAACATTTTCAATGGAGCCAGAAAAGGAGTTAAGCGAAACATATACATGAATACAAATAACAAGATAACGGGTAATAACAACAAAATTTTGGGGTTTGTAAAAATCTACATTAATTTTTATGATAGGCACCACCTTTGCTAATATAGATATAGATATGAAAAAGAAGAAAAAAAAGCAAAAAAACAAAAATTTAAATCAAATGGCATCTTTTGGTAAATAAATTTAAAAAAAAAAAAAAAAAAAAAAAAAAAAAAAAAACTACAACCAAAAGTTTCAAATTTATTCGCTTACTTGGAACATTTAATGAACGATATGATAGATGATTATAAACCGTAATTACAGAAATCATTACAAACTTAAAAAAAAAAAAAAAAAAAAAAAAAAAAAAAAAAAAAAAAAACGGATTTATACATAAAAACTTAACACTTAAGATATATTTTTACCCAAAACGAGTTAATCTTTCCGTTTCAAAGTATGGCATGAGTTCTTAGCCGAGCATAGACTGTCGATCTGAAAAGCTTTAATATAAATTTGGAACTTTCGATAAAAAGCACTTGAATTAAAAATTTTCCCGGATTTATTTGTAACTTCGTTGTACTTTTTTACAGACAAAAGAATTGGGGAAAATTGAATAGCAGATTAAAGATCTTTATGAGACAAATTAAAAAAAAAAAAAAAAAATCTTTCTAATTTCTTAACATTCCTTAGGTTTTTAGAAAAAAGTTATAAAGAATCGAACACGAGAAAAGTGAAGTGAACTAAACTGCTTCAGAATACAATTTAGTATATAATCCGTGGAATTTGCTTTTCGTTTGATTAAAACTAATTTAGTATAGTTTTTCCAACTTCCTCAAGCTATACCCGCCCCAAAACTAAACATTTTCATTGGCCTTTCAGATTTAAGTAAAAATGCAATTCTTCGAAATTCTAATACAATACATATATGGAAACGTATACCATATATAAATTTAAACGGAAAGTTTTCTATAATATATGTATGTACATAGATTCGACTGATTAATTATGTGGCAATTAAACGAACAAAGAAAACATTATTTTTTTCTTTTTCGTTTAGTAAATAGTAGTAGTAGTAGTAGACGTACATTACTGCATTTTCTTCACAGGTAAGAAAAAGCGAAGACTTTACAAATTTTTATTTATTGAATTTCAGTTTTTTTTTTTTGTTTTTACTTCATTTTGTTCGCCTTTTGATTTTGTGGTATATTATCTTGTTGATCCCAGAAATCATACCATGGTCCGTATGTTTTACCATAATGTTCATCCCTTTTATTATTTCCATTCATGTTATTGGTCTTCGATTGGCTTTGTCCCACATTATTAGATGATCTTTCCAGTGTCATACTAGCACTCGATTTCATAAGTCTTGTTCGAGGCAAAATGGTGGCAGTCGGTGTCGTTATAATATTACTGCCTTGCCTTGTTAATGTATTATTATAACGTTCTTGATCTTGTTGATCGTACATTTGTTTGTTTGTCGAACGGTTTCTTTCAACATCTCCGTGATGTAATTTTTGTTTTTGCTTAGTATTTGATGAATTAATCGGTGCGGCAGTAGTGGAAGTGGTAGTCGAAGTAGTCGCTCGAAAAGTTTGAAATTCCATTTGATGTTCTTGCATTTGTAAAGCTCTTCGATGCTTTTCATCCTTACGCACCAAATGATCATTAATGACTATGCAATCATAGGGATCGGAACTGGTGGATTTGATATCCGGCTCATCTGATTCTTCTTCACTTGTATAGTATTGTTTTAAAATATCTTTTCTTTTAACCGTTTTCATTATGATTCCCTCTCCCGTCCCGTTATTATCAAAGAAATTATTAACATCACTCATCTTTAATGTACCATTGTCTAGTTCACTTTCACCGGCTTCACTTTCTGTAGAAGGAAATGCTTCTTCTGATTTATGCCGGTTTTGTGATGAGACAAGTCCTTGCCTACCCTGATTATTGCCGCTCGTATGATGTTGATTGGTTTTCATGTCATATGATTTCTTATGATTTCCGTGATTTAATCGAGAATTTTGTTTTGTCTTATTTTCCATAATCGAATTTCTATTATTTAAATGTTGTTGCTTGTATTGAAGTTGTTGCTGTTGTTGATCATGAATCATATTATTTTCACGATATTCTGCTTTTTGCCCTCTTTTCAAAGTATTCAAACGTTCATTCTCGGCCGGATTTTCTATATCAATCTCGATCGTTTTCATAATTTTCATGCGTGACTTGGGTGTAAAACCTGTTGAATTTCTCGAATTTTGAACTATTACTGGTTCTCTAGACACTGATGTCATACCGTATATATTTTCGTCATCATCATACATTTCTAAACTAGTAATGCTCTCCTTTCTCGGCGGCTGGTTCTCTTGAGATGGGCTAGATAGTATAGAATTACTTTTGGTCAGTGTGTCCGTTTTGTCCATTTCACGTTCACTTTCCATTTTACTACTTGTCGTGCGATAGCCTTCATCACGTAACTCTTCTACGTTGCGGGCAGTGACTAAATCGCGATGCTGCCATAAAGACATGCCGGCCAAAATATCATCGCTCCGGCCACCGCCAAATTTCCAAAATGACTTTGTGCGTTTTATTCCACCACTGCTAGAAGCCTGTAGTAGCTCATCATCGCTAGCTATCAAATCATATTTCATCATTTTACCGTTACTACCGCGATTCAAAGTTTTAAAGCTTTTATTATCATCAATTTGACTGTCAACGCTGCTGCGGAAATTGCGGCTTAAAGTCCAAGATGCAATTTCACGATTTATAGCATGACTGGTATTGGTGTCGGCTCTACGTCTTTTCACATAACGTTTGGGATTTAAGTTTGAGTTTTGATGTTTAGCGATTTATATACGCATAGGATTAGGTTAGGGACAAAGAAGTGGTGATGCCATGAATATGTAAAGTATATGAAAATAAAATTAAAGGATAAAAACAATGGAGCAAACAAAAAAGAAAAAATTAAATAAAACGTTAATCATTAAAAATGAATTCTGTGGTTCTGAATGAATATCGATCGGTGTAAGTCAATACAAGGGAATAATCCTCTTCTAGCGTTTCCGTTTCATATTATTATATCGTATCGAACTTACCGTATTGGTACACGGCTGCTTGGTTGCTCATCGTCCGAATAATCAATTTCTGGCTGCGGTGGTGGTTCATTAGCGAAACCACTATCGTTGCTGCTATGTAGCGATGTTTTTGCTGCAGTGGCAGCAGCAGAGGGCTTCATTTGATTCATATTTGTCTGTTGACGCGTCAGAAATAAACGATTCTTTAATAAAAAAACAATATTTATACTTTAAAAAGAGGGTTCTTTTGATCTTGAACCCCATAACTCACATGTGAAGGTCCCTGCTGTTGACCATTTTGTATCTTTTGCTTGCGTCTTTCAATGGCTGAATTGGCACCATTTGACGCGCAGAAGCTTTGAGAAGAATTTAACATGCGCGTTGCATTCTGAGCAGAAGGCACTGGTGCCGGAAGAGTGGGCGGAGGTCCAGGTCTAGGATTATTGCCATTAGTAGGAGGACGATACTAAGCAAAAAAAAAAAAAAAAATAATTAAAAATATATGATTTTTATTATTAAATTTAATATAAAATCAAATGATTGCTTACCTTCTTTTGTTGTCGATAAGTATCACCAAACATTCGTGTCGGTGATGTCTCGTCCGCTCTATCTCTTCTATATGTTGCATCACTGTCTATGCCATTGTCATGATGATGCTCTGAATCTCGATATTGATGCTCTTGGTAGCTTGAACGTATACTTGACCCGTTACGTTCATAATGGACATTATCGTAACGTTCATGATGGCGCTCTGATTTCATAGATTTATTATCATTGATTAATTCGGTATTGGTATAAGAAACTGGAAACCAGCCGAACATTTGTGTACGTAAGTTTTCGCCAAATTGCCAACCTTTAGCTTTGCCACCTACCAATGCTATACGATCGCCTTCATCCAAGAGCAACTGATTTTCACCGGATGGCATATAAGCATACAAGGCCTTAACCACGGGACGTTGATCCCAGTGGCCGCCATCAATATGATCGCTTACTGAAGGATAAAGAAAATGCTTAGTTTGCAAGGCAACGCTTCGGTGTAGAATTTCAATGAATAAACCAATCAAGTCGAGACGACTTGACTCATCCACCAAATGATTCTTCTTTCCCATTACATGTGTCAAGTGATTTATATCAAATAATTATTATTATTTTGTGTTTCTCTTTTTGTTAATACTTGACTCATAAGTTGATTTAAAAATTTCATAATAATATTGCAAATTACCTGAATAACTGAGTTAATGTATTAAAATTTATTGAGAACTTTTTTTTTTTTTTCATTTTTTAAAGTAAAATTTTTAGTTGGCAAAAAAGAAACTTTGGTGTTTTCTCTCTTTATTAACTGCATGGATATCTAGGGAGAGAGGGAGAGAGAGAGGGAGGGAGGGAGAAAGAGAGAAAGTGAGAGAGAGAGGGAGGGAGAACGAGACAAAGAGAGAAAGGGAGAAAGAGAGAAAGGGAGAAAGAAAGAGAGAGAGAGAGAGAGAGAGAGAGAGGGAGGGAGAAAGAGAGAAAGGGAGAAAGAGAAAGAGAGAGAGAGGGAGGGGGAAAGAGAGAAAGAGAGAAAGCGAGAAAGAGAGAAAGGAAGAAAGAGAGAAAGTGAGGGAGAGAGGGAGGGAGAAAGAGACAAAGAGAGAAAGAGAAAGAGAGAGAGAGGGAGGGGGAAAGAGAGAAAGAGAGAAAGCGAGAAAGAGAGAAAGGAAGAAAGAGAGAGAGAGAGAGAGGGAGGGGGAAAGAGAGAAAGAGAGAAAGCGAGAAAGAGAGAAAGGAAGAAAGAGAGAGAGAGAGAGAGGGAGGGGGAAAGAGAGAAAGAGAGAAAGCGAGAAAGAGAGAAAGGAAGAAAGAGAGAGAGAGAGAGAGGGAGG
>KK351031.1:484113-494397 GCA_000671755.1 Glossina brevipalpis
CAAACACACGAATGACTTGATTAACAAACACAAACCGGACTAAATATAAATTTTACTTTTATTTTAAAGCGAAATTTATTTTGTAATAATTTCTTTCTTTCTTTTTTTTTTTTTTTTTTTTTGATATTTAATCGATAAACATGTTCTTGAAAAAAAATTGCGAGAAGTTTTAACGAATGAAGAATTAACGAACTTCATGTATGTAAATCATTTCAAAACTTTTTATGATTTCAAATTACTGATGTAGAAGAGAGAAAACAGGTCAGGGCATAATAAGATGATGCTATTAATCAATGCAAAAGAAAAAAAAAATGATTTTTTATGAACTGGTGCGGCCAAGGCCAGATGACTTGACATTATTACATTTTTTTTCATTAGGATTTTATAAGAGATTATCGATAAATTACAAATAATTGTGGAAATCGACAAAAAGTTATCGATAAACTTTACACTCACACACACACACACACACACACACACACACATACATATATTCATAGTTGGGACGGACATTTCTCATTATATGTTACTAAAGCAAATTTTTTATATTCATCGCTAAAAGTAGGATGCATATTCATTTTGTCCGTCCATCCATCAATCCATCTGACTGCCCGATTATCTGTGTTAATGTCCACGATAATCATTTTTCCGGTCACAAAAATTAAAATATCGGCATAAAATTGGGCAAAAACAAAGTAAAAATTCTTTCAAATATTTTGGCATTAAGAATGGGCCATGGGTCCGTCTTAGGCCACATCTATAATATAAAATAAACTAAAAATGTCTCTGGTTTCACTACTCGAGGATTATTCAATCAAAATTTCCACGGTATTCCATAAAAATGAAAACAATTTGCCACGCCCACCTATTAAAATGTACTTTTTTCTTAAGATAAAGATGGTGAGTACAAAAAAATTCTTACTTGTTTATATTAATTCTGAAATGAATTAAATTTGAAATATAATAGTGGGCTAAGATACGTCATTAAATACTCTACACTGGTTCGTTGAATACAATACTTCATTTATCTTTATTATGAAAAATCAAAAATTACACATCCTGTTGTCATATAAAATTTTACTTTTCATCTAAGAATCTTTTATATATTTTTTAGTTTTTAAAATTTTTTTATCTTAAGGGATCTTCGCTATACGTGGTTGGCTAACAAGAAGAAAGAAGTGGGTAAATCGAAGACAGCATATCTTATTATGCTTTTCCCTATTAAATATTCTCTATATTTGCGATCATTCACATTGTGTCATCGTAATTAAGGTATACTCTAACGCATTTGGAATTGAACCCAATTATGCCGACTTGACATTCGTACTTCTTATCTACTCAACTAAGTGATATATATGAGGAAGTGGGGAAGTAAAAAATAGATCCATTTAGTCCAAATTTAGTACAGTTTAGTATAGACTTTCTCATCAAATACTTACAGTTCTATCACTGTATTAATAAGAAGGACATTTATACGAGAGATTCTCTGTAAAAATTGTCCCTTCTCATCCAAATTTTCCATATTCGTTTAATACGAAGACCAGACTTTTATCGAGAAATACTAGAAATGGTTGAAGTTTTTTTTAAAATGGGTCTTTTATATGACAATAACACGCCTATAATAGTAAAAAAAAAAAAAGAAAAAAAAAAGGAAGAAAATTATTTTTCTCTTAGCTGACTCTTCAAGTCATCCTAGTGTTCCGTGACCTTAATAGAATTTAATAAAAAAATTTTTAAATTATATAATAATCTCGCGTAAATTATGCACACGTGGGCTCTTCTATAATACAAATTTAAACTAAGGTGTTACAAAAATTCAATAAGTAAAGAATTTTACTTTCAATTAAAATTTTTTAGCACTACTATGCAAGTAAATATACCGTTAGAAAATTTACCGTTACACTTTTAAATTTCTTTCTGTGACGATAAATGTATATGAAGGGTATTCTGGAAGTCATAGAAAAAAAAAGTGCAGACGAATTTCTTCAATAAGATGAGACTCTTCAGTTTTGATTGTTTCGTACGATAAATTTAAGGCAACAGTTTTGACGGTTAGTTAGAAAGCCCTTGGTTGCACTCAAAAAAAAAAAAAAAACGAAAGCTTCTGTTAATTTGCATCAGGAAGAAGAGAAAACCACTGAAAAACTGAGTCCTTAAAGTGCTCCAGAAAAACGATCTAATAGTTGCTTATATATATTTTGCTCAACGATGTCTGTTTGGTGAAAATGATAAAGTTATGCGAAGTAATGAGAAGTAATGTGCGAAATATCGCGAAATATCGTACATGACAGTTAAATTCGATCATTTTGACTTTTCTCTACATAAGATAACAGTTTTCTATTTAGTATTATTGAGTAATTCAGAGTGTGTATATAGACGCTAATCATGGAACGCTATGCTATGCTATGTTATGGTGGGATCACAAAAAGCTCAGTACACTACGATCTGCTAAAATCGAATGAAACTGTTACTATAGATGTCTTTCGACGTCAATTGAATAAATTAAACGATATATTGTTACAAAAAAGATTAGCATTAGCGGTTAATAGAGGCAAAGTCATCTTCTTCGGCCTTTGCACTTTGCAAGAGTTATCAACGATACATTGTTATAACTCGAAATAGGAAGTTCTGTCGTACGAGATTTATTTTTTCAGTGCGAGTTTTTCGCGTGGCAGCAACCAATCTTCGATAACTCTGCCTTTATATTGCTGGAGAGAACTTTTTCCTTTTCCTTAAGTTACTGAGAAAGAGGAAAAAGAAAACAGTTATCACCGGCGTTGAAAAAATACGTTTAAAATCGTATCGCCCGATACTAAAGTGAAATCTAACCTTACGAAAAGGAAGCGATATATTAGTAAGTTTTTACTACATTTTAATATGCTCAACGGTTATTAAACGCGGCCAGTATTGTAAAATGGCAAATACTACACTAAACTCACAAAATTCTTAGATAATACTTTTGTTTTACATTTGTTACTGAAAAAACTTTACCAAATCTGGACTACGAAATGAATGATTTTAGCATTTTATTATATTTTTTTATTTATTTATTTTATTATTTTTTTTATATATTTATTTATTTTATTATTTTTTTTATATATTTATTTATTTGTTTATTTATTTTATTATTTTTTTTATATATTGATTTATTTTATTATTTTTTTATATATTTATTTATTTTATTATTTTTTTATATATTTATTTATTTTATTATTTTTTTTAATATATTTATTTATGTTATTATTTTTTTTGTTTATTTATTTATTTATTTTATTATTTTTTTTATATATTTATTTATTTTATTATTTTTTTTGTTTATTTATTTATTTATTTTTTTTTATTTATTTATTTATTTATTATTATTATTTATTTTATTTACATATTACTTAAGAGAAACAAAATACATTTTATCGGATTTATTGATTTTTGCACGCGATATTGAGATTTCATAGATTGTGAAGACCGATGGATTTGACATTGAATGAAGTCACGGAAGATAAGAACTACTATTACTATTATTATAATCATTATCATAATTCATATTTAATTACTTTATATGATATAATGAATTTAATAAATAGTTCAGATAAACCGGACATAGAGAAGAAGAGTACGAAAAAGTGGTTGACATGGTTGGAAGTTATTCCACCGACGAAAACCGACGAAATCGCAGAGACATTTTGTTTTTATAAATAAAATTGAAATGCTTATGCAAACGATAGTTGATTATTAATATATATTGAAGAAAGTAATATCTTATCCAAATTGCAAGATACTTTAAGAGACAAACTCGTTTACTATGTACGTTCAATAGAGTGATTTAAGAACATTTGTTGAACGATATTCAAAAAGTTATATTTGAAAAAGTCCGTGAAATTACATAAATTAGGAGAGACTAGTAAATAAACGAAAGAGTTTTACTTCACACCTCTTAAATATTTGTTTCGCATTTAATCGTTCAGCATGTATGCACATACATTCATATTTAATTAGCATCTAAGCGCTAAATTTTTAATGTGAAACAAATCAATTGATTCACTTCATGCATTGCTCGCTTGTTTATATGCATATGCATATGCATATATGTATATGTACATGCATGTATATGCATGTGAGTTTTATTTCGCGTATCTGTGTTTGTATGTTGTTTACTTCTTTTTATACCCACCACCGAAGGTGAGAAATTTATTAATTTTGTCATTTTGTTTGTAAGGCCCAGAAGGAAATTTCAGAGACCCTCCAAAGTATATATATATATATATATATATTCCTGATCAGCATCAAATTTAGAATCAATTTAAGCAAGTCCGTTTGTTTCTCTGTCCGTCTGTCCATTTATGTAATGTCTGTGTTAACCATTCTCTTTGCCGCAAGGTTGAAAATATCGTCTTCAAATTTGGCAGAAACATTGGAAGTTCGTGCACATAGGTTCTTAATGAAGATGCGCCAAATCGGTCAAAGGACAAACCCACAAGCATCTCTGCTTGCGGAACCAAAAAGAAAAACTGCATTTTTTGCTTATTGTTGTCCATAAATCATAGCAGATGGAATTATAAAAATTTCCACAAATATTACGATAACTATTCCGTAATGGGAAGGATTGACCATGCCCACTTGATATAATAAAATATTGAAATTTAATTTTTTTTTTGTAAAAAACTTTGTAACTTTAGGAAAAATGCTTCTGAAACCACATAAAATGTATACATTTTTGATCAGTCTGAAATTCGGAATACACCTAGACGTACCCGTATGACCGTCTGTCCATTTGTCTGTTTGTTTATTTGTGTTATGTCTCTAGTAAACAACTGAAGATATCGGTACGAAATATGGCAGAAACATTCGCAGTTCTTGCACGCAGATTGATATTGAAAATGGATCAAATCGATCACAGTCCACGCCTATAAATAAGTCTATAAAATAAGCTGAAAACACGTCTGTTTTCTGGCGGTTTCGATTGGCAGTGTTCATAGACTGGAAATTTAAATTTTTTCAAGGTATTCCATAAAAATAAAAACATCTGTCACATCTATCTATTAAAGTTTAGTTTTCTTCTCCTTTTTTTTTTTTTTAAGATGAAGATGATGGGTATAAAAGATTCGGTGTAACTGAATATAATTTTTTTATTTGTTTTTTTAAATATTAATGCGGGGTTTTATTGACTTTTAACAAAATGTTTATTAAATAACAAAAAATTATAACATATCAAGGCGTGGGAATGAAATTATGAAAAAAAAGCATAAAAAGTAGAGAGTGACTACAAGGTCAGGAGTAGCTGTTGCTATTTTTATATTTTCTTTTTTTTTTACATTTTCTTTTTTGTTTATTGTTTCAGTTGTAGGTGGAATCCGTTAATGTAGCCTTTATAGGCAAAATTGAAAGCGAATTGAAAGTAAAATCAGACATTAGGTGAAAATGTAAACTAAAAGCACAGAGAGACTTGCACATCAAATCAAAATCTATAACAAATTTTTACTATTTTTCAATTATAAGAGATTTTGAGTCATTTTAACCGGATCACTGAAACTATCAAAACGTGACTCTATACGATAGATGATTAGACATTAGCTAAACAAGGAAAACTGTAGGAAAACAACGATTAGTAAAAAGTTTCTAAAAATAGTTTTTTTTTTACTTTTAGTAAATATAAGTCTGAGATTTGATTTAAAATTTGATTTCAAAAACTATTGGGAAAAGTTAAAAAAAAAAAAATCTGCCTCTAGTCTTCTAAATGACCACACAACAGTTAGCAAAAAAAGTATATGTATAATATCAAGGAAGTCTCAGCAAGGGTGCATTAATTAAAGTTTATTTCATTTTTTATTCATGCAAATGGTAACTCTGAAATCTGACAGTTGTTACCTATGTTCGCTTTCATTAAAAAAATTGAAGCGCTACACAAAAGAAGAACACGTTTTAATTGTAAAAGCCGATTAGAAAAATAGAGAAAATTATATCGAGACCCTTCAGAAACTTTCTGGAAGTTTCAGTTGGGAATTTGAACTTAATACGTCAACAATTCGAAGAGTCTTCATAAACTTTGAAGAAATTGGGCCGATTATAGACAGTAAGTCTGCTTGCCATAGACCTATTGGTTGATCTCTTGAAAACATTGTTGCTGTAAACGAAAGCGTCGCCGAACTCCCTCCAAAAAAAAATATCGACTCGACATAGTTCTTAACAATTTTCAATTTCATCAAGCACTACGCAACGGATTTTGACGAAAAACCTTCTCCACCACCATTACGAAGAAATGTATTAGAACTCACTTAAAACAATGCGTTTTTTTTTTTTTTTTAAATGAAAAATTGTTCTCTTATTTAAGACGCTCATTATATGTGGTGCACTATTTAGAGGTTCTAGTTGTTGCCGAAGCATGAAATAATTCATACAAAAGTGTGTTTTATATCAGTCACCCTATAATGTTATCATTGCTACAAGGAAAACAACTAATTTGTAATAAATGATTGAATGTTGAGACGATATAATTCAGAAGTAAGCAGCCGTCACTTCCTATTTATTAGCAGACAATCAAAATGCATAATATTTGCTTGATTTAGGCAATAGGCAGGAATTTATTGACCTCACAGATTTATATAGATCCTTATTATAACTTTGTGATTCATTTAAATTCTTAAATAATTCTCGAATATGGCTTCAAGCCGTATAACTTCTTTTACCTCTTGAGCTTGAATCAATAGAGCGTTCAATTTAAGAAACTAATATTTATGATTAAACTCTTCTTTCATTTCAAAACATGTTTATCCATATATATGTGTGTGTGAATTATAATGCCGTTGTTCTTATAACGGTTTTCATATGTATATCGTTACATTTTAATTTTCTGTTGTATTCGAATTAAATTAATTAATGCAACTTTCTATATATCGAGTTTAAAGTTTCCAGTTACTCTGCGCGTCTATCTAACTGTATCTTATAGATTTTTTTTAAGTAACTTTGTCGCATCTATCTAACTGTATCTTTTAGATTTTTTTTGAAAGTAATTCTGTCGCGTCTATCTAACTGTACCTTATAGATTTTTTTAAGAAATTTTGTCGCGTCTATCTAACTGTATCTTATAGATTTGTTTTCAAAGTGATTTTGTCTCGTCTATCTAACTATATCTTATAGATTTTTTTTTAAAGTAATTTGATCGCATCCATCTAACTGTATCCTATAGATTTTTTTAAAAATAGTTTTATATCAAATTTTTTTTTTTATTTATTTATTTATTTTTTTTTGTATTTTACCTAAACTAAGTGTTCTCATAACGATTTATTAAATTTGTAAAAAATCTTTAAAAATAATTTAAATAAAAAGTTTAAAAAGAGTTTAATCAAAAAAAAAAATTAAGATTTAAAGTCCAAAACTTCTTACAAAAACTTTCCATTATCGTTCAAAAACGGAAAACTGCTCTAACAATTAATTTCAGAAATTAATGCATATTTTGAGATGAAGTTTTAAAGACAAAGAAATCATTTCCTTAATAAAATACGAGTTTATATCAATTTATAATAAATAATTATTATCTCTCTCTCTCTCTTATAAATATTCATTTTTTGCCAAATGTGAACAAAAATATTATAGATAAGACATCGAATTCAATAGTTTGCTAAACAAGCCCATCATTGAGACCTACATTGACTAGTAAAAGCGCTGGAATTTCCTCTAATGACTTTACATTTAATAATAATAATAATAATTTTTTGTTTTTACACAACTTAACTAGATTATTGTAAAATAATGATAACATTAAGACATACTTCGCATGGCACAACAAAAGTAAACAAGTTACACAAGGTGTTAACCGCATAATGAAATGCACAAAAGTCAACAGCAACATCGAGCACGGAGCGCACATTACACAAGTTAAGAAAAGTGAAGACAAAAATAAAAAAAATAAAAAAAACAGAAAAAACTAAAGTATTACAAAAAAAAAAAACATAAAGAAAAAAACAAAAAAAAAGAGAGTAAAGAAAAAAACAAAAAACGAAAAAAAGTCAAACCAAAAATCATATGAAATAAGAAATTTCACGAATTCATTGCGAAGATGCAGTGAAATTGCATAAAAACAAATCATTGGTTATATAACTATTAGCAGCATCATCACCATCAACGTTCCAGCTTAACGTGAAGTGAATGATATGCTGATGTTTGTGGGTAAAGGAATTTTTAACCGCATCAGAGTGTCTTCCACAAGAGAGTACAAGAGATGTGCGATACATTGCAATTACAATTAACGTAATCAACTAGCAGACACATATTTACTCATACACACACACACACACACACACACACTCAGGCAAACATATACCTCTTAGTACATCACATATAAGACAATTTTCATGAGGCATGAAATTGCTCAGAAACGAAACGAAACAACAGCAACGCTAAAGTGAGAAAGACGCAATCATTTTCAACGTTACACATGAAGAAGATGCAAAAAGAAAAAAAAAAAAAAAAAGAAAAGAAACTTCACACGCGTTCAATGAACTGAAATTTTTATCTGTGGACTTTTCGGTAAATAAGGAAATATTTGTTGTTTTCGTTTTTTTTTTTTTGTTTTTTTTGTTTAGTAATTTAACTTTCTTTTAAACACAAATTCCTTAGCGGTCACATTTTGTAGTATAAGACTTACCTTATAAACGCCATCGACCAGTTTAGTGATTTCTTCAGACTCCATGTTTAAGCCTTTAAGCGTCGTTTATGATAAGTTGCCAGAGTGCGTATGATCCAAGCTGTATATTTATGTGTGTATGTTTGTATGCTTTAAACAATGATCTCCTTTTATGCTGACGGCAAGTGTTTTTTTCTTCTTCTTTCTTCTTTTGTCTCGTTTTTCTCTTTTTTGTTGTTTTTGTTTTCCTTTTTACCGCAAAATTCACTTTCAGTGACACATGTGAGTTTTGTTTTCCTTAAATGACGCGCGCGCTTTGGAATCGTTTCACTTTCTAAAGTTTGTATCTTAAGCTTCGCATTTGTTTGGCTAAACACGATATATAATAACAGCAAACAATGACAACAACAACAACAACGACAACTAGTTGCCGGACCTGGCTTAACTTGTGTCCACACTTGTTTATGCTTCCTGTGATGTTAACTATTGACTATACCGTTATTACGTCGACCGTAAAGGGTTACACATGTACAGCCACAGCCTAGAGGTTCTCTTTCTTTATCTTTTAATATAACTGCTGTTACTGCTAGATGCTGCTTCTCCTTCTATAACACGCAACCAGTTTTTCTAGCTTTCTTTCTTTATTTATTTCTTTATTTCTTTTTCAGATTTTTCTTCAACTTGACACTTTTTTTTCTTTTCTTTTGTTTTCGTTTTGCAATCTATTATTATATCTGTTGTCATTGGCTGCTGGCTACCGCAATTAGAAGTATTTGTCTCACATATATTTGTATATGTATACGTATATACGTATACATACATATATATATATATATGTACGTATATATTTACATGTATATATATATGTAAAGTCTACATTATCATTAAGACTCTCTGGACTCAATTATCAATGTTATGATTAATTTTTTTTTTTTAGAAAATTTGTTCGTTGGCTTCCTGTTACTGATACATTTGTTGTTAAATGAAATTTGTCATGTTCTTCGTTGACTTGCTTTAATACACACATATCGCTTACGTTTGCTTTTTTAATACGTTTAAGCAGATTTATTAACTTTCCACTCGATAAAAGGACTTTGATTCGATAAATTATCTGTAATTAAAAGAAATTAAAATTAATTCATAATATTTTGAATTTTTAGAGGAAAAAAAATTAATTTTTTCTTTACGTAGAGGATATTCTTAAAGATTGAACAGTTCAAGTTTTTTTAAAACTGTTTAGAGTATCTAAACCAAAGACTTAAGTAACAAACTTGCTTACAACTATAAACAACGTATTGCGTCGAACCAAATTAATCTCTGACTAATTCATGCACTCACCGACTGCGCGTCTCCAACCTTTGTTGGGTTACGTGCGTGTATGTATATATATATATGTGTGTGTGTGTATAAGTGTATTTTTCACTTTATTCACATTAGTACATTTATGTTTATGTGTCATATAATTGAAATAAATCTCATGTTGTTTTTTTTTTTTATCTTTCGGTAACGCAAGTGTTTGTTTTTATTCTCGATATTAAGAACAAGGTAAACCTCAAGAACAAACAATTTTTATTGGAATTTATGCACTTATTAATCGTTTGAAAGAAAGAAAGAAATAGAGAGAGAGAGAGAGAGAGAGAGAGAGAGAGAGAGAGAGAGAGAGAGAG
>KK351031.1:503726-528176 GCA_000671755.1 Glossina brevipalpis
TTATCGCATGATTTTTGGTGATTATCGGCTGACTATCGAATGATTATCGAATAGTTATCGGATGACTATTGGATGGTTATCGGATGACTATCGGATGAGTATCGGATGATTATCGGAAGATTATCGGCTGACTTTCGGATGACTACCGGATGATTATCGGATGGTTAACAGATGATTACCGGATGATTTTTGGATGGTTGCCGAATGGTTATCGGATGATTTTTGGAAAATTATCGGTTGACTATCGGATGATTATCGAATGATTATTTGTAACTAAAGCATTACATCGGAAATGATTGTAAAAATGGTTCATTCTAAACTATCTATATATGAAATTCATCTTGATGGGCTAAAATATGCTAGTGTTTCGTGAGAATATCAGAAAAATTGTGTTTAATAAATTAAATGTAAGAAATACATCGGCAGTCGTTAAACCGATAGACAAATAAAAAGATAGAGAAACTTAAGTCAGGATTCAGGAAATGATTTTACATCGATCGATGATAGTTTAAAAAAAATGTTTTTCTAAATCTTCTATCCTTTGCGGGTATTACATACACATTCCTCTAAACTTAATGTATCAGGTACTACAAGCGATGTAAGTTATAACAATCCTATGTATGCGCATAAGTGTGTATAACTTCAAACCCTCACTGTTAGATGTACTCGTTTTAGGAATTCAATCACTATTAAATAGTAAAAGAAATAAAAAAATTTCAAACAACAAAAGTTAGTAATCATTTATAGAGAAATTAATCGAAAGAAATAATTGTTAGATTGTAATTGGATGAAAGCGAATTGAAAAATTAATTAAAATGTTTTTTTACTCATAAAACAATGTAAGCAACGACGATGGCATCAATCAAATAGTAAAAATCTAGAAATTTAACTCTATATGTAAGACTCCTAAGAAGTTTTGTTACAATCGTATTACGAGTACATTGGTTGTATAGCCGGATTGATCTCTATGATCTATCAACTGACATGATATTCATGCAAAAATTCAATTCTATTTCTGTTGCAATCAGAATCTGTCAACAGTCGATGGCAGTTAAGTCAACTTAGAATCGATAATACGAGATTTTTTAATACTAGACATCTAGACGTTATAAACGAAAAGCTAAAGTTATTTCGAGCTGCACCAGTGTACCCTTGAGATCTTTTTCAACGTGTGACCGAGCGTTGTCATGCAACAAAATAATAATATTTGTACGCACACCGGAGAGGCAAGAATTCGATTTTTTAAAGGTTTGTAGAGTATAAAGTAATGGCGAGTCCATCTAAAACATTCAAACATACATACAAACATGTACACATAAATATTAGATGATATGTTATTAATCTGCGGTACATTTTTAAGCTTCTTTTTGTAGCGAGGTGCATCTTTATCATTAAAATTTTCAAAACAGAATCAAGCAAACTCGACTCCCGGGTTCTTCATTTCACTAACTTTTCCCAAGTTTTGCAACCTTTTTTTTTTTTAGTTTTTTCATAGAGTAAATCATAATTTTCAAATTAATATAACTTTTTACACGTGTAAAAAATTAGAAAATTATCTTCACAAAAAATGTAAACTGAAATATCAGCTTTAAGGGACATATGATCGTTTGTGATAATCAGGTGAATGCTGCCAAATATATAAGAATTAATACCATCTAGGGCGGAAAAAAACACGAAAACTCGGATACTTTTTATACGAACCAATACTAATTGGAAATAGAAAAATTTATATTTGATTATCAGTTTAAATTCACGCTTACATCTACATCTACAATAACAAATTTTTTGTGAAATTTTTTCTTATCATTCGTTAAGGTTAAAATAAGTTTGGGTTAAATTATCTAAAACAGAGAGGAAAGTATATTTCTATTTATGATTTTCTATTCGGCGAAATGCAGCGAATTTCTATAAAATAATGATAAACTCGCAGACCTTTTCTTTCTTTCTCAACGCATATCTTTACAAACCTTTCTTTTGTTTCCCTTACCAAGCACTTGATTGATTATGCAAATCATTTATTACTTTTATTAAGAAAGTATTTTTTTTTTTCAACTATTTTTTAAATCTTTTCTTTTTCGTTTTATTTATTTATTTATTTATTTTTTGTTCTAATTTTTTATTCATGCATAAGTTTATTTTAAAGGTCGCTATGCTTTTAAAAATGCTTCTTATTTACTCATTAGTAAGTTTTGAAAAATATCCGTACACTAGCTTAAGACCTGGCTGGTAATCGTACGTAAGTATGTACGTACGTTTAAAAGCGTTCTCTCATATATAAAAGAAAAGAGAACAAATTAGTTTTGTCATAATTTTTTTATTTTTTATTATTATTTCTTTTTTGTTTTTTTTTTAAGTATTTGGCACAAAAACAAAGACCGGCTTAATAAAATTTTGTTTTTTAAGCTTAAAGCTTCAAATTACTTTTAAAAAAAAAAAAAAAAAAAAAAAAAAAAACCTGAATATTTTTGACTTGCAACCGGTTTCCAATGTGGAACATATTATTATTATTATTACTACTTTTTTTTTTTTCATATATTATTTGAAATAAAATTTTAAATGAATTCATTAAGAATTCCGCAGAAATAAGAATTGAAACGTTATTCTCTTTATATTTTTTCAAAAACATGAAAACTTGTTATAAAATATTTGAAAGGTTTTTTATTTGAAAGAGATGATAATATTTCCGTGCTGACGTCTACATCATTCGTCGTTCTATTGTAATAAGAGATTCTGGGTAAATTTAATTTGAAATTCAACTATTTTTGAAAGCTTTTTTTTTTTTTACAGCAAATGTCGGTGCCGTTGCTTTCATCTTCTATATGTGATATATAAGTTGAAATTACTGCAATATTTTGAATTCTATAAGACCAAAAATTGAAGAGTTATTGTGTTGAACCTCTGCCTGACTTATGGTACAAGTAGAGGCAACACGATTTAAGTTAAACATCAATATCTAGAGATCATAATTGTAAAGATATTTTCATGTTTTCATGCATAAATGAAGCCAATTAAAAATGAATTGGATCGGACGATTCTTTTTTTTTTTTTTTTTTTTTTTTTTTGGAGTATTAGAATACCGATCAAAGTTTTTATTACTATGTAAATTAAGAAAGAAAAAAAAAGGATAAGAAGAAGAAGAAGAGAAAGAAAATTCATTTATATTTAAAATTCAATCTAATGAATAATAAATCATAGGAAGAATTTCAGATCGAATGTGTTGTTCTATATAAATATGATTTCAGCTGACAACAGACAGCCAGACAGACAATGATGAAAATGATTCTGGTATTTGTTCTATTTTAGTATGTATATATATATATGTAGTCTCCCATATATATATTGATGTGTTAGAAGCATATAAGAAAAGTCAATAAAATCGTTATAGCTAACCGGACCCACCACGAATGGATCATAACCCAGGCTGGTTGATATGATCTTATATACATTTTCAATGTGCTCTTATCAAGAGAACAAGAATATATATATAAAAGAAATAATAATAATAATAATAATAATAATAAGAAGAAGAAGAATAGATGCGAACAGATTCGCTCGCTTCAAGCGAATTGTAATCGTTCTATTGTTTTAAGAAATTAATTGCAAAACTTTTTTTTAAAACTCATGACTTTGTTTTCTCTTCGTTTTTTTTCTTTTTTTAATTTTGGAAAAATTTTCTTATTTATTTTTTATAATAATCTCCTCTTAAATTAAAAATTTGCTAACATATCTTAACTGTTAAAGCTTTTAATTTACTTAATCGCCCGCTGAAACTAATAATAACTTTTTTTTTTTTTTTTTAATTCGAAGTGAATGAACTCCATAAAGTGCTACCAAATTTGGCTTTAACAACAATATTGGCAATGATTATACGTGTACTTTGGATTGTAAATATTAAACATACATTTGTGTTTGATTGAATGAATTTTAAATTTTTTTTAAATTCAAAACTTTTGCTTTCAGTTGACTTTATGTTTATATTTAAATTTTAAGTTTCTCATTATTTTTGCAAAGTTTGGAGCATAAATAAATCCGTTATTGTTTACTTGTGTAACGCGCTTACTTGTGTTAGACTGTCAATCACTGGATTGGAACATTTTCAAAAGAAGATAGAGTTACACACATCCTCACACTTCAAGGCTATATATTTAGTTTATAAATATTTGCGAGGGTAGTGACAGAGGTACAAACACGGGCAATTAAATTGATACTAACTAAGAGAAAAGTAAAATGTCACATTGTCATGAAGGCCACCTCTTCACTATCACTCTTAAGACAAAAAATGTTGTATTTAAATGACATATTAAAGGTCGATTATTGCAAATACATAATTATATTTTTCCATTACCCATCTCCTTCTGTCTTCACCTTTAAAAAATATCTATTACCAAGCTAAACCATTTAACGTGACTATCGAATAATCTCAGACTTTGATAAAGGGATTCGAGCTCTATTTTAGAGCTCTTTTTATATCCACTTCCAAAGAATGGAGTGTATTTCATTTTGTCATTTTGTTTGCAACATTCAGAAAGAAATTTCAGAGATCCCACAAATACATATACGTATATTATTGATTAACATCAAATTTAGAATCGAATTAAACGCGTCCGTATATCCATCCATGAAAAATATACAAAAATGAAAATATCAGAGTTTTCAATTTGGCAGAAATATTGGAAACTCTTGCACGTGAGTTAGGCCTACAGAGTATAAAATAAGCTGAAAACCGCTTCGTAGTCTGGGTGTTTTCCTTTTAACTCACTAGATTAAACAATAAAAATTTTTATAGTATTCCAGAGTAATAGAAAAAATTTTCCACTCTTCCACAGTAAAAGTTATCCGAGCAATGATCTTCAACTTGAGTTGAGAATCTATCCCGATTGCAAATTATTTTCTAGACCTGCCTCGTTTAGATCGATAAGCATTCGTATTTATCATAACAGCTGTTCGTAACAGTTGAAGAAGTGTTAAATTGCTTCGATGATTATTTCACCTCGAAACCGGTAAATTTCTATTGTAAGGGCATTGGATAAATGGCACAAAAGAGACTCGAAATTCTTTATTAAGCTTTTTTTGTAAGAAGTATTTTTTTTTTTTTGTTTTATTAAATTTTGGATTTTTCACAAAAAATACACAAAATTTATTTGCAGAGTTAATGTAATGAAAACTGGTCCTAAATAGTTATAGGATTTAGAATAACTACATTAATGTATCAAAAGTTCAAGTGAAACGGGTTATTTTTCGGAATAAAGTTCAGAATAATCGTTTTCGTGGAAACTGATTCTTAATCTGGCAAATTTAAAATCTAATTTTTAACATTTAACGAAGAGAACAAATGAAGAATTTTATTAAATGAAGTGAAATTAGATATTTAAAGGGGTTGTAGTTAGTCCTTTTCGATTATAATATTTTGATTTTTGTTTTGATTTGAAAATCATTTATTTATCTTTAGTTCGTTCTTAATTGAATTGAACGATTATCATTTTTATATATTTTTTTTTTTTTTTTTGGGCTTAAAATTGGGTGCGTAAAGCTAAGATCATGATAATCAAAGCTATAAACTAAACGATTTTAATAAGCTTTTATTCAAATCTCATAACCTTATAATGTGTATTTAAAATTTTAATTTTTAACTTAAAAATTGGTCCATCTAAGAATTGGCCAAAGGGAAAAAAACCTTTTAGGTTAATTATATTAAAGCGGTAGGTATTTATTCTTAACATTCATTTCAAGTCGAATATATTATTAATGCATTAGTAGTGTCGTTTCATCTTTTTTTTTTTTTTTTTTTTTTTTTTTTTAATCAACTACTGCAAGTGAGTTCGTACGCTTATATTAATGTGATTCAAACTAAGCTAAAAAAGTTTCTTTTAAGTTTTAAAGTGTGAAAAAATTTCGAACAAAAAAAGAAAAAAATTAAAAGCATTTTTTAGAAGTAACGTATTTTAAAATAAAAATTTCATAGGGCACAAAACTTATATGATCAAGAAAATAAAAGACTTAAACAACAAACTTTTATGTTGAAAGAATATCGTAAAGAAAACGAAATTATAGGAGAAAGAAGCAAAGAATACAATGAACAGCATAAAATAAATGTGTTTAAATAAGTTAAATAAATAGTTTCTGAAAATGGCAGGTTTATGTGAAAAGTGTTCGCCTATAAATAAAGTTTAATGAGAGTAGTCTGTGGTTGATGGTTTTTTTAGTTAAAAAATATCGATATTTTATTGTTTTGTTAGGTCCATTACACATTACACAGGTAGGAATATAAACGCTTTTAAATTTGCAGTACAATTTAAGCCCGCATACATTTTATGTGATATATCGTAGTTTTGCTAAAGTAAACAATTTTCACTTTCACCATCATTGCCAATATGCTACCATTACAACAATTTGCATTGTTAACGTTCAACATGTGTGGGGGCATATAATATTTGACTTTGCGGTTTTTTTTTTTTTTTGTTTTTTTTTTTTTGCTTTCTAACTCCATGCACACAGGTATTTATTTGGATCCCCTTGCTGCGTTGTCTCTCTAAAAGTACTTTTTCTTTTCAAATCTCTATTGCTATCAAAAAAAAAAAAAAAAAAAAAAAAAAAAAAATATACTGTGGTTGTCATATATAAATATAGATAAACCTGAAGTTTTCTTGTCTTTTTCTGACAAACAAAAGAAGATGAAGATGAAGTGAAGGTGCCTCAATGATTTTCGTTTTTAAAACGTTTCTACGCATTACATGTTCATTTACATTATTTCTATTATATTAAATGTTTTTTACGTTTATTTATTTTATGAGTATTATATGTTTTTTTTTTTTTTTTTTTTTTTTTTTTGCCAGCATTCCTTAATGATGATATTTCTTCATTAATTATAAATAGTTATGAATGGAAACTTTAACAGTTGTCTCAGCATTTAGGAATTTAACCTTGCTTGGTTACATATGCATCTAATACTCATGCAAACTTGCTCGTGCTTGTGGCAAGAATATATAAAAATAAAAAAAAATAAAAATAAAAAAAATAAAAGAAAAAAAAAAAAGAGCAAATACTCTACTGACATGCAAGTAACTAAATAATACTTGGGCAACACATCTGTAAATTGCTTGAAAGATTTCTAAAGAGCTTTTCAAGTTTTCTCATTCCATACAATCACTCGTTGTAACAATCATAACTACATACTACATTGTTATATATATATATATATATATATATTGTTATATATATATACATTGTTTATATATATATATATATATATATATGTTTATATATATGTATATTATTAACTATAAATTAAAGAATAAAAATAATAACAAGACACTTAAGCTTATGCAACAACACACTTTGCTTATAATTTTAAAAACAAATTTATTATTAAAATTAAATCACTAAGAAAATATGAGAGAGAAAAAAAAAAGGAAAAAGAAAGAAAATTATTATTAAAATATATATAAACACGTATATATGTAGATGAATTCATTTAATACAACTTCTTTCTAGATCCATATATTTGCATTCGAAAGCGAGACATTCAAACTAAATTTAAATGAAAATTTACAAAATTCACTTTTCATTTATTATTAGTATTAGTAAGAAGATAAACTATTCCTCTTCACTTTCAAGACCATACGAGCATTACGAGTTCCAATATGTTTGTCAAATTTTTTTCTTTCTCCTTTATTTATTTTTTCTTCTTTTCTTTTCTTTTTTTTTTTTTTTTTTTTTTTTTTTTTTTTTTTTTTTTTTCAATACACGATGAGACGCTAGATGAGATAAATTGTAAATACTTTTCCCGGTTTTCTTTTGCTTTTAAAAACTGAAATTCACTTTCAATTTAATGTTGTGCCAAAAAAAAAACAAACAAAACAAAAAAAAACAACACAAAAAAAAAGAACGTACAATCTTATTGCAGACGTTTCAACAAACATTATTAAATATTGCAGAAGCTTGTAGCATTTAATGAGTTACAAATGACCTCTTAAAGTTACTGATTGTTTAATAAAATAAATCTTCTCCTCCACTAATAATAATAGTTTTGTTTTATCTTAACAAACTCTAATATAGAAGTAATGAGTGATATCCAAACACTAAGCACTTCAGCTTCTTTCTTTTTTTTTTTTTTTTTTTTTTTAAGCTTATAATTATAAAAATTTTAATTTAAACCTGAAACTTCAATTCAGTGATATGTTAAAATTTTAAACAAAAATTGTCAATAACTGACGAGAACTAACGTGAATTAACGACAAGTTTTTGGTATAAAAATTTTGCCAAAAACATTAAGTTTAATTGACCAAACAATACGTTTGCAATTAACAAAAGCTTTGCAATTGTTATTTAGATTTACATATATGAACATAATTATTTTTGATTTTTTCTTCTTCTTATTCTTCTAACAGAATTTTATATCACATCCCCTACGATTTCCTACGATAAGGATGGACTCAACAAGAGTGCACGGTCTCACAGTTTTCACAATTTCATAATCTGCTGGTTTAAAGTTCTGAATAAGTTCTGAATCTTGTGCGATTGAATTTGGAAGTCTTTCGTTAAAACTCTTTCGTGAACTTTAAAATTCTTGAGAACGAGATCGAATTAATATTTTCGAGTTTTCGGCGACACTCCCCTTTTGAGGCAAAGACCAAACGATACGTCGACGCAAAGGAGACTTCTTTTGTCTATAATCGAACCAGCTCTTTCAAATTTTTGGATCACTCTTCGAATAGTTGTTAACATATTCCGTGAAATTTTTAACCGGCCTCATAACTTAATGGTTTTTTCATAATTATTACGCGTTCTTCTTTCGTCTAGCCCTCAATTTTTAATAATCGGAACAATCAGAACCAGATAACTATCAAATTTCAGTTCAATACCAGTTGCATGAGAAAGGAATGACATGAAATTTAAATAGTGCACTCATATAATTGAGACACCCTACATTAAGTTTTTGTATATATGTATATATATATGAACATATATGTATATATATATATATACTACTACTAATACTATATATATATACTACTACTAATAGTGCAACCGTTATCAAATTTATACACGTGTCTTTTGAAAATTAAGGATAACTAAAAATTACATGGACTTAATACTAGTAGCACCATTTATGTGTCGTCCTACTAATTTTTAAGCCCACCTGTTATATATATATATATGTATGAATGTATGCAATATCCAGGAATGAGTTGAAATATCATACTTCTTTTGTTATATCAATCGAAACACAAGAAGTTTTTGAATCGTTTTAAGTACTCGAGTTTCTGTACTTGAGTGTATCCCAGTAACTCGGTATGTCTCCGTGTCTCCCTGCCAGTCCATAATTTTGTTTTCATTCTACAATTTGCAGCTTCGTAGATATTCTCATTGAATAGCATTGAATCGGCCCAAGGACGAGCAATTTTATTAACCACATACCATTTAAGGCTACATTTTGGAGAAATCATTAAATAAAAATAAAATTTTTCCATTTTTTAAATTTCTCGATAAAAAATCAATTTAATTCGATATAATTTTTTTTTGGGAGGATGAAATAATTTTTTTTTTTTTTTTTTTTGTAAATCCATTCCAATAAAAAAACTTTTCTTTGTATAACGATAGAATTAAAGTTTTTTTTTTTTTTTTTTTTTTGCTATTTTATAATTAAAATTGACTCATATGTGCTTCATATTATTGTTCTAAACAGGAAAGAGAATATTCTATTTTTAAGTTTTCGCAAAAAATAACTTTTTAAGTGACAAACTAAAAATCTAAAATTTCTAATATTTTATAATAAAAAAAAAAAAAAAAAATTAAAAAAAATTATATTAAACGAAGTATGGTAGAGTATTTAAAGATCGGCCTTGTCCGGTCATAAATTTTTGATTTGTTTTAAATAATAACTTAAAATTTTACTTGCAAATCCTGGTTTTTTCTTATAAACGAAAAATCAGTTAAAACGATAGAAAGATTCGTATGAAAAGAAACTTTTTTGTTGTTGATGTTGTTGTTGTTGTTGTTGTTGTTGTCATAATCTTTTTAGAGCATCTGTTGTGATTATTACTCAATAGTAAATAATTAATTAATTTATTTTTATTAATTTTCTCTTTATTATATAAATTCTTCCTGTTAGTTGTTGTTTATTTGTTTGTTTATAGAAAATGAAAAAAAAAAAAAAATTATAAAAACCCGGAAAAATTAATCCATAACATAAAAATCTCATTTTTTTTTTTTTTTTTGTTTTTGTTTTACAGTTTTTCTTATGTTGAAAGTTTTATTTTATTTTATTTAAAAAAAAAATATTTCCCGCTTCATCATGTTGTAATCACACTAAAAACAACATAAATTTCCATACAATATTATGAATACAAATATATAAAACAACATCGATGGCAACATTTACATCCACATTAACAATTTCTTTTTATTATATTCAAAAATATGCATTTGACGATAAATTTTATTAAATTTAATGGCCATCACAAGCAACTACATCCATTCGGTTGGTAACACGTTTTTTTAGATAAAAGCAAAATTTTTTGTTTTTAGTTTTGTTTTTTTTTTCTTCTTTTTTTTTGGACATTTCATGTCATTTATTTATAAAATTATAAGCAAAAGGAAATTGATTGCAAATTAAAACAGACTTTTATGTATATTAAGCTTTAGTTGTTATTTGTTGTTATTTGTTGTTATTTGTTGTTTTCAAATATAATATTAATTAAAAGTAAGATTATGAAATCTTTAATTAAAATCAATGCATAGTTTTCAACGTCGTCAAGTATGGTACTCCGCCCTCTATTCGAATTTGTTAACTACATAAACGGAAACATCGTCACAATCTATTCATTTTTATTCTCTCTAGAGATATTGTCTTCATATATTCTTAGGCTTTCTTTCGATCTTTACTTAACTTGGTTAATTAAAATTCAAGATAATTTTTTTTAAAAATTATCCTAATACGCTAGAAAATATGTCAATATGTGAAAAATGTCATATGTGTTCTACACGTAAATCCAAGTCTCATCTTCGGGAAATAATGCATTTCATAATCAATGGTTAGTCAAAAATCTTCTCCTTACAGATGCTCTAACGCTCTTCTTTACTTTCACTAAATCTCACACGTTGTAAGTATTAGTCAAAATATACGTTTTATGTCGTACTAAGGACGTTCATGATGCGAAATTTTTGACACAAATAACTTTCAAAATACGATTCAGTTATTAGTAACGTCTTATAGTTTCTCTTTAGTTCCAGAACTGACTGGTCCGTCTGTACTTTCGATGATAAAACATTCTACAATTCACTTGACATAGAAGCCAATAAATAATAAATATGAAATAGAGCTGCCACTGCTACTGCTGCTACTGCTACTACTCCTACTGCTACTGCTGCTACTGGTACTACTACTGCTACTACTGCTACTACTGCTACTGCTGCTACTGCTACTACTACTGCTACTACTCCTACTGCTACTGCTACTACTACTGCTACTACTGCTACTACTCCTACTGCTACTGCTACTACCATGCTACTACTGCTACTACTGCTACTGCTACTGCTGCTACTGGTACTACTACTGCTACTGCTGCTACTGCTACTGCTGCTACTGCTACTACTAATGCTACTGCTACTGCTACTTCTCTCAAGGGCTACGGCTTTTTAATAGATTCTCCTTCCACGCGTTAGGTGAAAGCTCGGCCGACATTTTAAGATAAGAGTTGAAAAATTTAGATAAAGTTTCAAAAAATTTTTTCATAATAATGCGTTCATTAATCAACTCTTGACTTGATACCCGCTGGACAAAACCAAATTAACACTTGAAAAAAAAAAACTTTAAAGTTTCTATATAAGCAAATGAATGAACTTATTTAGTAGCAATTAATTAAAAACTAAATATCAACTGGAAAACTTACTTTCAATTTTAACAACAGAATGTGCACATCTAAGCACCATACGTTTACATACAAATATTTTATTGGGTATATCAAAGTGAACCGATACTTTGTCTATACATAACCACATATAAATATATATATATATATATTTATTATAGAATAGATTTAAAAGATAATATATGAAATCAAGAACGACTGGGTAATGCAACTTGCACACAAGATATCATAGGAATAATTATTTCAAAGTTCAAGCATTTTTGTTCGTCAGTAAAAAAATTACCCAAAAACTAATTAAAATTCAATATTTAAACTGATATTGTGATCATTTCGCAGCAGTCATAACTTTAACTCAATATAGGTTTTTTTCAATATTTTTATGAGAGAGAGAGACAGAGAGAGAGAAAGAAAGAGAGAGAGAGAGAGAGAAAGGGAGAGAAATTAATCAAGAAATAAAGTCAAGGCTGATGCATTCATTTTTTATATTTTATTTTTATTATTTACGAACTCAATATATGCGTGAGATTACGTTCGTTTTAATAAGGGAAGGAAGAGGGAAGTTACCCAATATCGTTTAATGAATCCATAAATAAATGCGTTTCATTTAGAAATAGGAAAAATAAAAAATAAGAATAAATTGAATAATATTGGTACACCCTTTAAAAAGCTCAAGTACACATAACAACAAACAAATATGCGGTGAGCACAACATTTCCTTTTATTTTGTTTTGCTCTCTTTTTTTTTTTGTTTTGTTTTGTGTTATTTTTCCCTCTAAGCCAAGAAAAACTTGTTTTTGTTGCAATTTTTCTGATGAGGAAAATAAAATACTAAAATACCAAAGTAACACACACACACACAGATATCACCAAATCAAACACTATTGAGAGAAATAAATAAAACCATAAAGAGATTATGTAGAGCTTGAACCGAATCTCGAACAACCAGCAAAGATAAGGAAATCGCTTAGGATTTCTTTTTGTATTTTTTTTTTTTTTTTTTTTTTTGCTTTAAATTAATTGTATGAACGTCTCATCAAAGCGAAGAGAGAATCATTTTATACTTCGCTATATATAATTTAATTTTTATATATAGAATTTCTTGGTAGTTTGATGGTTTTTTTCTTCAAAAGATTGATTTTTTTTTTTCGCTTGGAAATTTTTGTTTGTATTTTTTACATTAGATTCTACAAACGCTTTAAAAAAGTTTTTACAAATTAACAAAAAAAAAAAAAAAGTCTGACCTTAGAATACTTTAATTATGAAATAATTTTCAGCTACGAGATGCATCTTTGATCCTTTAATTTTTTTTCTTTTTTTTTTTGCAACTTAACATAACCGTCGCATTGACCCCAGTTGCTCAGTTATTGTGAATTAAACGCTTTCATAGTTAACTTTTGGTATTTAATTAAAATCGTACACAGAGAGTTTGAAATTTTTTTTGAATTTTGAAAACTTAAAAAAAAAACAAAAACAAACATAAAAAATATAAGATAAAAAATATAAGATAAATAGAATTAGAAAAAAAATAGAAGAGAACTATAAATAAAAGGGGCCATTGTGTTCGAGGATAAAATACAAAAATCTTAGAAAGAATATTTCGAGATACTTTACACCAAATACAATCAGATACTTTAATGAGATACTTTTATGTTCCTCCCCGTCCCCGTTTTGATCTCAAGTAAACATTTTGTAATTTCAAAAGACAAAAGCCAAGTAATCGAAAATACACTTGTAAAATAACAAATTTTCGAATCTTTCTTGCGCACTTCTTGCAACCATTGGCGCAATGATTTGGCAATTGGTTGATGCAAATTGCAAATGCAATATAAAAACGTGGTAAACATTACATGAATGAAAATGATCAGTACAGGCTATGTGCGTTTATTAGTTTGAAATAAAAAAAATTTTAAAAAAAATGGCAAAAAAAGCGTATGTTTGGTCAGACGTAATTAACCGCAAAGATATTTTTAAATTGGTGTGGCCGGTATTCAAATTTAACCATTTTAAGACTCGTGTTTCTATTTTGTCGATTTCTTGTTAGTTTGCCAATAAACTGCCTAAACTACCTGTTGCGATCAAGTTGCATGCACTGCACATAAAATCAGACAACACGCCTCTCCACAACTCTTATAAGCCTAAAACTAAAAATTTTATGCACGAAAATTAAACGTTATTTAAACGACAGCTTTTTTTTTTCTCAAACAGTAACTGCTTTAAATACAAATATTAATAAAATAATAAAATAGCAAATTTTTGTAAATGTATGGAATTTATTTAAAGTTGTAATAAAGAAACAAGTTAAAAACAAAAGAAAAACAATTTTTTTTTTTTTACTATCGTTCCTCAAAATCATTGGCAAAAATTTAGCTTAATTTTTTTCTTTATTCGAGCTTTCGGGCGAATAGTGTCTTAGCAGTGGTTTATTGATTTCAAATTCAATTATATATTTTTGTTATGGAGTTGCTTGGTTTTTTTTTGTTTTGTAGTTACTACAATCATAGATATTTATATGCTTTTAATTACCTCACTATTATATCTTTGCTCTAAAATTTAAGAAAAAAACAAACAAAAAATCATAGAGAACCCTGCACTTTTTATTTTATTTACTTTAGATTTATCTTATCGATGGAATTTATAACAAAATTTGCCAGATTAGCAATATATATACAATACATACATATATATACATAGATAGATATGATTATGATTACAAATTTGTGGTTATTGCAAGTCATAGCAGTTGCAAACAACAAACGAAAGCTTAATTCCTATATATTTGAAAGAAAAACATAAAAATAATTATTAATTAATTTATTTGTTATTTTATTTATTTATTTATTTGTTTATTCATTTATTTATTCATTTATTTTTTTACTTATTTATTTATTTCTTTATTCTTTATTCATTTATTTACTTGTTCCTTTATTTATTTCTTTATTTGTTTATTTATTTATTCATTTATTTCTTTATTTATTTATTTACTTATTCATTTATTTACTTATTTATTTATTTGTTTATTTATTTATTTATTCATTTATTTCTTTATTTATTTATTCCTTTATTTCCTAATTTATTTATTTATTTATTCATTTATTTATTTATTTATTTACTTCCTAATTTATTTATTTATTTCTTTATTTATTTATTTATTTATTTATTTGTTTATTTATTTACTTATTTATTTATTTGTTTATTTATTTATTTATTCATTTATTTCTTTATTTATTTATTTATTTATTCATTTATTTCCTAATTTATTTATTTATTTATTCATTTTTTTCTTTATTTATTTATTTATTTATTCATTTATTTCCTAATTTATTTATTTACTTATTCATTTATTTACTTATTTATTTATCTATTTATTCATTTATTCATTTATTTCCTAATTTATTTATTTATTTATTTATTTATTTGTTTATTTATTTACTTATTTATTTATTTGTTTATTTATTTTTTCATTTATTTCTTTGTTTATTTATTCATTTATTTACTTATTTATTTATTTATTTATTTATTCATTTATTTCTTTACTTATTTATTTATTTATATATTTATTTATTTATTATCCAGTACTTATTTCAATACATATCAATAATTGTTTATAAGTTTTTTCTATAATTCCCGCATTTAAATGAAGTGAATATATATGCAGTAACTAAATAAATAAATTAAATTTAGAAGTAAAAAAGTCTCAGATATGAGATATAAGGAAAAGTTCTATCGTCGCGGTTCGTTATCGATCCTTAGCAAGTATTCTGATCCGATTGAAACCAGTTTAATCAGTTAAATTAACATATAATCAATCTTTTATACACATTTTTTCAATAATTCAGTCAGTTTTTTTAAAAACTTATAAAATTGTCAAGACATAAATGAAAAAGAACTGGACTTACAACGTTATATGTTGTATGAGTATCAAAAAGGGAATAACGCGACGGAGGCCAAAAAAAAAGAGGAAAAAACATCACTTGTATTAATTGTTTGGAAAGAACGCAGTAACAGGTCGAATATGCAAAAGATGCTTTGCGATATTTCGTTCAAGCGATTTTTCTTTGAAAGATCAATTGAAATCAGGACAAATCTTATGTTAAGTTAACATAGAAGTGGACTTTGGAGCTTGAAATTCATCAGACTACTGCTCTGAATCGCATTAAAAGACTTGCTTTCGTATCCAAGATAAAAAATGAAAAAAAAAAATTTGTTTTTTCTTTAGAAGAAAAAAAAACGACAGAAATTTCCTTTATACCTAATAAAAACTTAAAATAATTTTAGAAAATTTATTGATTAACAATAAAAAGAAAATTTCTCTTTCGTTTTCGATGTCTTAGGTCAGTTAAAACTGGAATGAAAAATATATCTTAAATATTCTTGAAAATTCAAATCACAAAATTCAGAATCTTTCAAATCATTTATTATGCGAAAATCCTTTAATAAAATAAAAACAAACAAAAAACGAAGGAGAAGGCACTAATCGCACGCTCCTCTAAGAAACGTAATAATGTGATTATATACTGGAAGAGATCAGAGTTAACTTTTTATAAATAAAATGTATCTTGAAATAAGGCATTTAAGGAGACAACCAAATAATCTATAAAAACATATTTTTATATCCACTACTGAAGATCAGGAATATATTCATTTTGTCATTTTGTTATTGTAGGGCTCAGAAGGAAATTTCAAAGGCCCCACAAAGCATATATATTCTCAATCAGCATTAAATTTAGATTCGATTTAATTAAATATGTCCGTCTATTCATCTATCCGTCTGTCCTTACATGTCATGCCTATGGTAAACAAATTTGGCAGCAACATTGGAAGTTTTTGCTCACATATTAGTCTTGAAAATGGCCCATATCGCGTCCCTGTCACGCCTACCGTATGAAATAAGCTGGAAACACATCGGTTTTCTCGGTGTTTTGCTCGCTATTCGTAGACTACACAATAACAAATTCGATAGGATATCATGAAAATATAAAAGATCTGCCACGCCCAACTGATATGTAGTAGTTTTTGTTCTTGTCTTTTTCTAAGATAAAGGTAGCGAGTATAAACAAAAGGTTCGGTAAAGCCGAATATAATTTTCTTACTTGTTACAGGTCTGCTTGCATTTAATTTGAGTCCTTTACAAGGAATAATTTGTTTGCAGCATTTATTTAATAAAATCGATCTCAAAAACATTTTAAATTTTAAAACTTATTGGATTTCGATTCATTCATTCAATGCTATGTTCAGCAGATTACAGGGGAATTTCAACATCGTACGCGTACTATCTATGTTTCATTAATAGTTACGAAACGTTGCGTGATGATAAGATCGTTAAAAATGCATCGAAAATTAGTTCTTTCGCGATTTCCTTTCATTTGTCCTCAACGTCTAAATTATTGATTAAAATAAACTCATTTAGCCCGCAATAGATGGCCGAGATTATTAGAAATTTTTTTAAATTTTTCAAGGTTCATGCAATAACTGTTAAATATAATTTTTTTTTTTTTTTAATTTAACGATATTTAACGTTTGATTTCGAAGGCTAACACGAAAAAGATAAATCTTCAACAAGTTTACTAAAAACTTTGAAGGCTTTATACCCTATAAGTTTCTTTAATATGGCAAAGTGACCGAAGATTTTTTTTTTTTTTGTAAAATTTGCAACGTATCGCGACATAAGATAAACAAAATCTGCTAAAGTTTTGACGCATTCATACAAATAAAATTCAAATACTTGTCGTTGCTGTTGGATGTAAATGTAATTAAAACTCTAGAGCATAGAGAAAAAGTTTTATTGATTCTCGAGTGATGAAAGCAAAATAAAAGCGAAATTAGGTTTGAATAGAATCCAATGCTTTAACATCCTGAAGATTAAAGGCCGTAATAGTCTTTAATCCTATAATTTGTTTGGGAAAAGAATAAGTCAGTTAAAGAATTCCGAACGAAAATTTCATAATGCAATCAATATTTCCATATGATTATTTGAAACACAAATCCAAAAGTGGTACAACTATATTTTGATGTTATTTTTGCTAGATATTCGAGTACAATATAATGATTTTCTATCATGCGATGTACTAACGGCGAAATTTTTAACGGCTACATAGGATGGCGACAACTTACTTACCGCTATTTTTCGTTCGTCTCTTGTATGTTAATTATTCTTATACCCACTGTCGAAGGATGAGGTTATATTCATTTTGTTCATTTTGTTTGCAGCACCCATAAGGAAGCTTTGGAGATATCATAAAGTATATACATTCTTGATTAGCATCAAATTTAGAATTTCCATTTGTCCGCCTGTCTGTCCGTAGGTCTGTCCGTCTGACTGTTTGTTTGTATGACTGTCAGTCCATCCGTCTGTCGGTTCGTCCTTCTGTCTGTTCGTCCGTCTGTCGGTTCGTCCTTCTGTCTGTTCATCCTTCTGTCCATCCATATGTCTATCTGGTCGTCCGTCTGTCCATCCGACCGTCTGTCTGCTCGCCCGTCTGTCCATCCATCCGCCCGTCTGTCCGTCCGTCCGTCCGTCTATCTGTTTGTCCGTCTGTCCATCTGTCCGTCCGTCCGTCCGCCAGTCTGTTCGTCCGCCTGTCCGTCCGCCAGTCTGTTCGTCCGTCTGTCCGTCCGTCGGCCCGTCTGCGCATCCGTGCCTACGTCCGTCCGTCTGCCGGTCCATCTGTTTGTCCGTCCGTCTGCCTATCCATATGGCTGTGTGCTTATCTGCCTTATATCTACGTTAACCATTTTTCCGATCGTTACGTTAATACATTTGGATGAAATTTGGCAAAAACATTAAAAGTACTTTCACATACTTTGACGTTGAAAATACAATATAAAATTAGCTAAAAAATCTCTGTTCGTTGGGTATTTTGCTCATTATTCATAGACTACAAAATAAAAATATACGGTATATTTCCTAAAAATAGAAAAAAATCTGCCGGATCCACCTATCAATGTAGTTTTTCTTTTTTTACCTTTACATCATGACATGTTTTGATACAAGAACGAATGGTTATCATTTCCCTCCCATTCCGTATCAATTTTACGACCATTCTCTGCATTATGCGCCATATTAAAAAGGTGATTAAATGAGAAAAATTGACGAAGTATTTTAGGGTATTTAATGATTGTCCTTGTGACTGATTTGTTTTATATAGATTTAACGATCAAAAATTATCAGCAGTAGTTTAGAAATTAAAATTAAAATAAAATAAGAAAAATGAAACACCCATGGAAAGACTATAAACGCACCATCTACAAACAGTGAATTGGACCAGAATTGTATTATCTACATGTGTCTGGTAATTTATTAAGCCAACACCATAAAGACAAACAATATGGCCTAGTAGTACTACAACAAATTATTAACATTCTTTGATACAACAATGCACGGTATACGTATACGAAGTAAACACGCCTTAAAAATATTGTTGACAAATACATTCGCAAAATCACTTTATATGAGTAACTAAAATATACGAACACATAACATAACATGCATATGGATATATATATATACATACATACATACATAGATACATACACATACATATATGCATACATACACATACATACATACACAAATACATATATATATATATATATATATTAACGAATGAATATCTGACTTTAAAACTAAACTTAATTGCTGATCAGAGCGCAAACAAAACCAATAGAAAAAACAAAAATAAATAAAAAAAAAAGAAAAACCATTAGATTTGTTAAGAGAAAAAGGCAAAAAATAAAAAATATATATCTATATATATATATATATATATAAATAGAAAAATAAATAAAAATAAAAAGTAAAAAAACAAACTTGCGCTTAGAATACAAGTTTTTTTCTATTTTTTATTTTTATTAGAGAGAGAAACTTCGCAAACAATAATAAAAAAAAACAACATCTATGAGACATGATTTGTGGTATAAGATATATAGCGACAAAGGCACACTGCTAAACACGTAGACTGTGACGTTATATATGCATGTATGTTAAGATCATAATGCTGTGAATGTATATGCAAAAGCCTATGTATGTAGGTACGCATATATATATATATATATGTGTGTGTATACGTATAAATAAATGTTGATATATTATTTGTATCATAAAATGCAGTCAAGTCAAAATTACAGTAAACGTGTGCGGTTTGGGTCGGTCGGTGTTGGTTTTGCTATATTCTTTTTTTTTTGGTTTTTTTTTTCTTTCGACAAACTTTACATTTAATTATGCCGTTGCTGGTTGTACTACATAGCTGTCGTACTCATATGTCTTGCTATGCTGTTACTGGCCAACATATCCAACGTACACTTGTTATTGTGCAATTTTATAATAAAAGTAAAAAAAAAAAAGAAAAAAGAAAAAAAAAACAAACGTTTCACAAAACAACTGATCATAAAGTATTCTATAATTTTTTATATTCATATACGTACATAAATGCATACACACATTCATACATACATACTTTATATATATATATATGTGTGTGTGTGTTTCAAGTATTTAAAAATCTCTTAGATATTATAAGAGAGAAATTCATTTTGTATTAAATATCAAAGTTCACACACATACACATATAAATGTTTCAACTTTTATTATAAGTTTTAAAATGTGTGATTTTTCTTAAAGGTTTCTTCATTGGATTAATCCTCGTGTCTGCGAATATTCAAAATTCGAAATATTTCAAAACTTTCAACATTTCTCTGCAGCAGCATATATTCGTAAATAGAGACTACAATCACACATAATGAAGTTGAAAGCAAATTCTTTTCAACACACACAACTTTAACAATCAATCAGATGAACGAGCCGATATTGTCAAATAGATTTCATTCAATTTCAGAATAACTAGAAATAGAGAAATAAGTCCATATGACAACTAATGGTTCTAATCGTTGCAAACGCATTAAAATTTATTCTACGTTACCTACGAAAAGGGTAAAGAGAAGAAAATAAAAAGATTTCTATATAAACCAAACCGGATTTAAAGGGTGTCTCTCAACCAGAATGTACTATTTAAATTTTATATCACTTTTTTTTCTTGCATGCAAATAGCAAGTCTGAAATTTGATAGCTGTTACCTTTCATCTTATCGACTATTAAAACTGGAAAGTGTTATTAAAAAAAATAAATAGAATGATGCGTTACAATTGTGAAAACTCATTATAAAAATGGGGAAAATTACATTGAGATCGCTCGCAAATTTGGCAAAATATACGATCAACAACGTTGCACGTAATGTGTTAACAATTCGAAGAGTAATCATAAAAATTTAAAGAAACTAAGTCAATTATATAGACGATAAGTCTTCTTTGCACGGAGGTACCGGTTGATCTTTTGAAATAATTGTTGCTATAAACGAGAGTGTTGGCGAAAATCGAAAAAACCTCATTTTAGGCATTTTGTTATTCTCAAGAACTTCAAAATTTCTTGAAGTATTACCCAGCGAAATTATACGAAAGACCTCCATCTTCACCCGTACAATATTGAGCTTATTCAAGAGCTCTAACCGGGCAGATCATGTTTTTGTTTTTAACTGAAATAATGCACTTTTATTGTGAGACACCCATTACTTACAAGTAATATATAATATTTTCGAATTTATAGATGGAACAACGATTTCTGTTTTATACGGTACATTATTGCAAAGTTTCGATTTAATACGAGTCAAGTGAACAAAATTTAAATTCTTTTAAATACACTTTAGTAATTTAATTTAGTACGAATGAAAAAAAAAAAGTTGTTTATATCCAAACTTGAAGAGCAATTCTTTGCTTTACAATTTACAATTTAATCAAGAAATACATTAATTCGTAGATCCCGATTTGACGGCAAGTGGTATGAGAATTGAATTCTATACATTTGATCTGTGATCTGTCATCTAAATGCAAAGAAAAGTTTTTCCATTATGAGCCAAGTTTTATCAAGAGAGCTATTGAAAATAAGCCGTCAATGATTAAAAAGTAAATTCACTTACGAATGGCAGGAAATCCGATAAAGATAAATACTTCCATATCGTATTATATATAACACTAAATCCAATCCGCTCTCTATATCAAAATAAAGTCAGCATATAAACCATCTCATTCGATTGACCGAGATGATAAATGAAATTAATGTCTATGAATAAAGTTAATTATTTGTGTTTAATTCTTGAAATTGTTGCTTTATTTTTAATGTTATATATGTAAACCATTCCCTATTTTTCTTCCTACCTAACCAAACTTTTTTATTGTAGTTATGTGTGAACTCTTAAAAAAGTAATAAATTTCGATATTAAGAAATGAATTGAAATGAATTTTTTTAAATCGTATCCAATGTTTAGAAAAACATTTTTCAAAGATAAAATCCTTAAACTCTATAATTACTTATAGTACATATAGTATATATATATATATGAAATCGTTGTGGTGTCTCTCCGTCCAATTTATGACGATGTATTATAAATTTTGATGAAATTTCGCGTATACTGACCTATATATTAGCACAAAAGCTTAGCTCAAGTAAGAATTCATTGCATTAAACAATTTTTGTGACCAAGCCCAACACGCGGGCGATCTATGAAAAGAAATTTTTTTTTATTTTTCATATAATGTTTCTCGATAAAAATCGTTAAAAGATAATAATATTTAAATATATTAAGTGAATATAAAATATGTAATATAGCGACAGGATAGATGGGCTCATTTTTTGAATCGTTTTCCCATAAAAACGTTCTTCTATAATATAGGCTTTTATACTGAAAACACAATATTTAATTGTTAATAGTTATATAGGAAATTGATTTAAATTAAATTATTTAATACTCTGGAATTTAAATCTCACATAAGCATTTTTATGGAAGTAAATCTTTATCGGGAAAGTGGCACTAAATTTTCATATTTTACAATGAAAATAGTATTGTAGAGCTTTATAGGGTTTGCCTTGCCCGAGATTTTAACATTTTAAATTCTTTTTCTTATTAATCCATATATATATATAAGTCATACAAACGGAGAAATATTAATTTTATCATTTAATTTTTGTAAATAATTTGATTTTCATTTATTTAAGTGTTGTTAAGTTTCAATTCGATGGCAAACTGGTCGACAAAAAATTTAAAAAAAATAAAAAATAAAACGCTTTATGCAAATTCTCACTAATAGCCCTTAAGACTTTTATTATCATTTAAATATTTTTGGAAAAATGCTCCTAAACTGTCTAAACCGAACAAGTACACGAATAACAAAAGTTAAGTATTTTTTTTTTAAGTCCATAAACAAAAAAAGTTTCAAGGCAAATCGGTTACAATTTTCTTAATTGTTAACTGTTATAGTTATCACTGGCCATTGATTTTTATATATATAACGTTTACATGACATATACTTGCAAGTAAATTACAGGCCACACAATATTATTACTTCACTACTATCCTTTAAGAAATTGGATGCTTTTTTTTTTACGATAGTGTTTCAGATGCAAGGTGTGTTCGGGTTCAAGTTGTTAGTTTCACGATATTCATATTAAAATGAATGTGACTTAGTTATGCAATTTTAATCTAAGAAATTTCCACAAATTTTACACAGTAGTTAGCTGTACCATGTTTATAAACCATGAGAGTTATGCTATACGCCAACTATGTACGTATTTATAGCAAATTTATTTAACGGTTAAAAAAGTTTTTGATAAATAAAAATTGAGTTAAATATATAAATTCCTGGCAGATAATGTTTCATGCTCAACTACAAGGTTCTTAACCGGTTTTAACGTATATATAATTCAATTGATTAAAAATGAAATTACATTTCTCGTAACCATCATGATTGGTGGATGGTTCACACAAAGTCTCATTTAAGCTCTTATAAATGATATGATCCTGATTCTTTAAAGCTCCTTAGATTCTTTATTTATCTTAAAAATATTATCGAAAAACTATTATATATATATATATATATATATATACGTGTCTATATATATATAGAATTACAATTTAGTAATTGAAGTTTCGCGTTGAAATTCTTCTTTCAAATAAAACTCTTTATTTAATTGGAATTGGGACTCGACTTACGCTTAATGCAAGCTTATTAATGACATTTAATTTATATACCGTTTGATAATGACAACACAATTACTTGATTTCTACTTTTATTTTTTCTATTTGTTCTTAACCTATCTTACAAATGCCTTAACGTTTAACATACATACCTTAAAGACAACGTCGCTTTAACTGTGCGTTAAGTACCTTTAATTATACGATCACACAACAAGAGACTTAAACGAAATACGAAACCACTAAAAGACCGACCCATGCGTTTGCACTAAACTAGGTTCAATGCCCGATAATCGGTTTAAAGGCGTTTTAAGGAGAATGTTCGAATATAGTTTTGGACTGAAAAAAAATTATCTTAAAGCATTTAAGATGTAATTATTTTTAATAGAAATTTCATCCAACTATTTAAGTATTAAAATAATAATAAAAAAAAAAAAAAATTTTTAAAAAACGCGCGAGAAACGGTATGAAATTTGTTAATAATTTTTTTCTCTACATTGTGTATATAATAAAATATTGTCAAATATTTTCAAATTTTTTTTTTTTTTTTTTTTTTTTTTTAA
>KK351031.1:528199-584169 GCA_000671755.1 Glossina brevipalpis
AAAAAAAAAAAAAATTTTTTTTTTTTTTAGTTGTTACTATTATTTTGTTTTTTATTAATTAAAAGTTAAAAATAAGTTCATTATTTTATTTTTTGTTATCCGCTAGACGAAACATTTCACTTTCAAAACCGATACTCAACTGTTACCGTAAGTTTAAATTTCCAAAACATGTACTCCGCACTTAACAGCTTTAAGATATGCAGCAAATTGTATCTTTTGTTATTATATTTATTACACGTATCTTTTAAGATCTTTTTATTTGCTTTGTATCTCACACAAACACACACTCTCTCTCTCTTACTCTCTTTCTCTCTTTCTCTCTACTCTCCTTCACCATAAAGCATAATATTTCTGTATTGCTTTTGTAACAAACACAAATATACAATAGAGCATTCAATATATTTCTCTATGAAACAATTGTAATTAGTAGTCATATTAACTGTTTTATATAACTGACGTTTAAACATAATTAGTTTGAGAGAAGTGAAGGTTATAAATATTTTCAATTGTTACATGCTTCTAACGCGAACGAGAGATTTGCATTTGTCTATGCTCTGTCTCTCTTTTATTCTTGCGTTGCAAAAGACGAATTATTCCCAACTTGAGAACTATATATATATATGAAGAAAGAAGAAAAAAATCCAAATATTATATTAAATAAATTGTAGAGTATTAAAGATTCGCTTTAAAATAAATATCATACTCTCAAAGTCAAGCACTGTTAATAAGCTTATCAGACGGAAGTTTTTTAATATTAAGCTTAAAGCTTTGTTTGATTGAGAGAGTAAATCGCTTTTAAACTAACATTATTACTAATTTGTTTTTGTTTTTGTTTACGGTAAATAGAATAAAAGTTTGTTTCTAATATAAAAGCTCATTTTGAGGAAATTCTACGAAAATTTCTCTTGAGACAACAAATTAAGAGAATTTCTTATGAAAATTTATTAACTTATAAAGAGAAAGAGCCTACATTTTATTTCTTGCTCTTGTCTTCTCATTTTGTCTTCATTGCTTTCTGCGATTTTGCTCTATAATTGCAATAGAAGAGAAAAAATTTTAGATTCATATATTACTAATTTATATAAGAACGAATACAAAAAAAAGTACTCAGGCATTTGTAAATGTACATGTACATGTACATGCAAAGACTCTTAAAATCAAAAACAAAAAAAGAGAATCGCAATTTTTAAGGGCACACAATTGTGTTATATGTCAAACCGTGTGAAAAATGCGTAAACAACATTGTTATTATTGTAACCGTTGTAAAGAATTGCTTGCGGCAGATGTAACTTAATATCCGATCATTTGCTTGTCGCCAAAGCTAAATTGGGTCCTTGTAAGCCATCAGAAAAAATGACTTTATTATAATTGAATGTTTGCTACAATCATTCGTAATGATGATATTAAGGTGTTAGTGTTTAACTGATGATTTTTTTTTTCTTGCAAGAAACATGTATTCTTCGTTTGCATTTGTATTTGTTATACTTACTTTAGCCTCCCTGTTTTAATTCGATATTTACTCTAGCCGCGCTATGTTAGTTTTATTAATAATAAAAATTTCCATTAACAAAAATTTAAATTCAAAAAGAATGTGTGTATTTTGCCTCTGGCAATATCGCTGATGAACTAATAATGCTTCAGACAAAGTCCGTGGTCGCTAGATCATGAAAAGCGTAGATTTAATATACAATATCAGTGATTTTTACAATTATTTAAAGGAACTATTTCCTTATAACGCTTAGTTGCTTCTCTCTCTTCTCTTAGTTGTTAATCGACTGACTTGTGTTAAGCAAAATTCTCTGCTTATACACCTTATGAATATCACAAACTGTGCATCCGATTCTATGATGTCTGTTAATCCCTTGCTGCTGGATATTCCGGCGCAATTTCATTAATCGCATTATCTGTTATATTTTACGTCAGTCGTCTGTCTTTGGTTTTATTGACGCTACAAATGAGCCTTATTATGACCGCGACATCTAACGTATTAGAAGGATTTTGCCAAATTTTATTGCTGCTGTCTTTTACCAGATTGGGATTTTCGTAACAATATTAACCAAAGTGTGCCCAAAAAACTAAAGAGCAGATCAGATTTTAGATTTTAATCTTTTGCTGTGCAACCATCAACCTGGCTAGAACTATTCTTTTTTTTCTAATTAAACGGATTAAAAGGAAATTATATTCGATGCCTTTACTTTAAGGTGTGTGTGTAATATTATCTTATTGGTTTAAATTATCCTTTAAATAGGCAAAAGTTATATAAAAAGTTTTCAAAGGGCAAGACGCTCTAAATATGTCTGGCAGTCAATGGGTTAAACTATTTCATGAACTCATTATCCGGACCAAGTTTAAATACGTGATGTTTAGCTTTACTTTTCTTAATAACTCAAAATAATCAGCTACATGCCATTTCAAAAGCAACAGCATTCCAATTCAAAATGTTTTCAACCTGTAAAAAAAATCCATTATCAACACTCACATAAACTAACCTCTGTATGCCTAATTAGAAATAATAATTTAATATAAAGTTATTAAAATCTTTTCATTTTACTTGTAATTGTAAAATGATTCTACTTTTTTTGTGGAAATATAATCTCAATCTAATCTATAAGGCTTAATTAATAAGAGTCCTATCAGGCCAGATATAATTTTTTCCTCACTTTTCTAATTTAATTCTCTATGAGGTCAATGAATGTCAATTTTTGAATTCATTCTTATAGATGGGCTGAATAAAATAATTAATTATTATATCTCAGTACACAATGAAGCAGATAGATTAACGAACGAAATTATTGCTGTAATTTAAAATAAATTTCAAAATTATGCAGAGATTTTATTTTTTCTTATATAGTTTTTTAATCTTTTAAATTTTTTCTTGAGTTTTTTTCTTTCTATTTCATAATATGATTACAATTTAGTACAATTTTCTTTTTTCAATTTTTTTTCTTTTTTGTTTTTTGTATAATCAATTTGCTGCTTTCATTTTTATGTAATATTTAATAATTAACCATTTAATTGTATTCAATTTTAATTTAATATTTCAATGACAATACATTAATAATTATTATTTGCGTTTTCGCAGAAGAAAACTTTTCAAAGTTTGCAAATTGGAAAAATTTCATGGAAAAAAAAAAAGAAATAACAGAAAAATAATAAATAAATAAAATTTATAGTATTGGCTTTAATTTCTTTTAAATACAAGTAGAAAATATATATAAGTTTCTTTTTTCTTTTTTCTTTTGCTTACGGGAAACAAAGTGCGAAAGCAACCAATGATGTTATATTTAATTTTAATATGTTAAATATTCAGTCAATTAAGGTTAGTGCGAAATTGTAAGTTGAAGAGGTGGGTTTTTTCTTTTGTTATAGTTTTTATCGAAATTTTTCTCGGGCTCAGGCGACATTGTCATTTATAATTAATTTTTTAATTTAATTTATATTCATATAATTCCTAAGCAGAATTCAAAGTGACGGTTCTTATAAACATTTTTAATAATTTCTTTCTTTTAAGACAAATATTTTTAAGCAAAATAAAAGCCAATTCATTTTAAAAAAAAAATCATTTTAGTTTCATTAGATTTCGGAATTCATGTAATTAAATGAAATTGAAAAAGAGTACAAAAAATAATTAAAGAAAAAATTATGTTAAATCTATCTTTTGAACAGAAGGCTATTTTAAAAATTTAGAAAATTTACATATAAAAATGTTTTATAAATCTTTTTTTTTCTTTTTTTTTAAATTTTTTTTTTCTTTTAAAAATAAACTAATTCTGTGCCTTCATTTGGATTTGGTTTCTTTTGTAGTTCAGTTTTATTTCATTTCATTGTTATGCTCATACAATTCTAAAGTACACATACAAACATAATTATGTTATAAGTTAAAATTTTCTTTGACATTTTTTTTTTTTTTTTTTCTAAATATGTATTTTTATGTATGCATGTATGTTTACACGAATAAGTACAATAAATAAGTACAATTACGATGTTATTGTTTTTGTTTTTACTGACTTATGCTATTTTAACCTGTCAAAAGAAACTATCCTTGCGTTTATTATAAAACAATTATGGAAAGTAAGAACATAATGCCAGCACTTAGCAAAGCCGTGACGGGTACTGTTACTATCCAGGCGTAAGCTATATTTCTAAATAGACGCCAATCGACGCTACCTTCGTTAGTTAATTTCTCCTGACCAACGATTTCTGTTGTTTGACAATCCTTTGCGGACGTTGTGTTATTAATGGTCAGTTGCTTATTTTTCTTATTCGAGCATTTTGAGCTAATGTGACCCACAAAGACAACTGAACCGACTTTACAGTGAGTTGTCGATATGGGCAAACCAATTTTGCTGGCTAGCAATACAGTTATAGCAGCACCAATTTCAATGGTAAAACCGCTAAAATGCCAGCAAATGCATATAACAAAAACATAATTGAAGGAAAAAAAAAATTTTTTATACTTACGTTGATGAGGTAATTTTGGTTAAATCATTGCCTATGGTTTCAATAACCCTACGACCCCAGAGCCATAGACCAATTGATATGCCAATACCACCATATATTAAAATATATATGGGACTCTCGGCTTTTTGCATCACAGAACCTTCACGATAAATCATATATAAAGCAATTAAGGGACCGATAGCATTACTGCATAAAAGAAAAATTAATTTTTAAATTAATATCTAATATAATTATATTAATAATAATAAATTGTTGTAAGTTTTTTTTTTCTTTTACCTAACATCGTTGCCACCATGAGCAAAGCTGCCAAATGTTGCTGTTAGTATTTGCAAAAACGAAAACAACATGGAAACTTCTTCATTTTCCTCTTCGTTCACCATTTGATTGTTGGTCTTATAACCATTAATACTCTCCTCCTTACTCTCGATTAAAGGAACTTTACTTGAATTTGAAGAAATCATCATTTCCAAACTAGAGACACTTTCCACAGTTTTGAGGCTTTTTTGGTTAGCAGTGGAAACATTATCACATTCATCTTTAGTAGTTTCTGTAGCGGCAGTATTATCTTTGGTAGTAATATTATTATTTACGGCGGCGGCGACGGTGGCAACATTAGGTAAATCAACATTTTTTGCCAAATTTTTCTCTCGTGGCGGCGATTGCATATGAGGTTTAAAGCATTCCTCTAAGGTCCTTATACCGTTCAGTTTACGTATACCATTCGAATAACCATTTAAACCATGGCCACCGCCGCCGTTGCCGCTACTACCATTACCGTTTTGATGTTCATCGATAAAATTTAAACTAGTTACCGTTAAATCGGTATTATCCAAACTGGCTTTACCCAATAAATCCTCAGCCTTTTTAATAATGTCTGGATTGATTTTATAGCTGTCGGGCGTTAAGCCATTTTGCTTGCCATTGAAAGCAAATGGGGCTAGTTTAAACGTTTTCGGTGAATCAGCAGATAACGAGACCAGCTCTGTAATCTCAGCTATGGCAGGAAGTTGTTTACCATCACTAACCAATGACAATGGGCGACGACTTTTCTTAGGACTACCGGATGGTGAAGATTCTACAAACACTTATCATTAACAAATATAAGTATTTTTATAAATAAAATAAAAAATAATAATAATAATAATAATAATAGCTAATACAGCAGTACGTTTGAAGTTCTATCGTACAATATCTTGTATTATAGCGGTATTATTTTATATAGCAAGATAATTTACTTACCTACGGAATCCTCGAATTGAAATTTAACTGGATTTTTAGCACGCAACTTTTTAGCAATTTTACGCTTTTGCCAAGGTACAACAATTAGTTGAGTTAGAATGGCTACAAATAGACCCAAAAGTAAACTAGCACTCACAGCCAACCAAGTGGGTATATTATCCATGTAAAGTACTGTAAAAATTTCAATTCATATTATTAATGTTTTTCTGAACGAGAGTGCAATTGAAAGACTTACATTTAGGACCGTCCAACATGACACTAATAACATTTATGAAAAATGTTACACCGTAGAAAATTGGTAAGGAGCGTAGACCAGATTTAAGGGGATTAGAGGTGCGTAGAATAAACTTTCTTATGGCTAAGAAAAGCAAAATGCTAACTAAGCCACTCAATACAGGCGATATGAACCAAGAGCCCACAATAGTGCCCATAGTCGACCATTTTAGACCTTGAGTGCCCCTCGCTACCAAAGAAAATCCGATAGTTGAGCCCACAATACTGTGCGTGCCCGATATGGGCAATTTAAGAAATGTCGCCGCCAATAGCCAAATAGCACTACTGGCCAAAGCTGCCATACAACCTAACATAAGTTCTTCTTCGTGCCCTTCATAAAGGCCAACTTCCAAAATGCCTTTACGCATTGTATCTGATACTTTATAGCCTAAAGAAGAAAAAAAAAAAAAAACATTGATAAAATTTAAAAATATTTTTCTTATTTTGTTTACATATCGTTTAGATATGTTTTACATTTATTTTACTTACCTATTAGAACAGCACCCGAAATCTCACAAATAGTAGCCAAGACACAGGCCTGCCGTATAGTTAAAACGCCAGAACCGACACTGGTGCCAAACGAATTGGCTACATCATTGGCACCTATTCCGAATGCCAAAACAAATGCTATGATAAAACCGACAATAACTAACCATAGCAATTCCGTTGAATAAGGCTCCATCTTAGACGATTTTCTTAACAATTCAACACTTCTAAGGAACTCTAATACTATACACTAACTAACATAAAAAATGTTCTGATAATTATGGAATTATAGATTCTAATATGAGTTTGTGACAAAAACAAATTTTTTTGGAATTATCCGAAGTATTACAATAGAAGATTTAGAAGTATCTTAAGGAAGAACCGCTGTTTCGGGCTTAAAACTTATATATATTTTTCTTAGTTTATATATTTAAAACACAAAAAAAAAGAAAAATGAAAACTAGGAAACTAGAAAACTAGAAAACCTGAAATATTTAGGAGAAATTAATAAAAAGAAAAAATGTTTTGTGTATGTATTTGAAAGGGACTTAAAAAATTAATCTATTATTATAATTATTAAGGTTGTTGTTGTTTTTCAAATATTCAAACAGCCATATTTGCGTTTAAACTTCATCTTTGGAATTTTCATTTTTGTGGTTTCACAAATTACAACGAAAATCGTAGATCGTTTGTAAATCGAGACAAAAATCAATGTTTGAGTACAAACTTAAAAAAAAAAAATGTAAGAATTTTTAATAGATTAAATTATTAAATGTTAGATGATTTCAAGGAACAAAAAATAGAGTACAAATTGAGGTTTTTAAAACCTAACTAATTGAGAGGGCCGATATCTAGGCCGAAAATGGAGATTAACTTATTAAATAATTATAAAATAAATTAAGACTAACTAATGGTTTCTTTCTGTGGATTCTTCAAATTTAATAATGATCCTGCGCTATTTCCGACAATATTTAATTTTCTTTTCTTTTTTTTTTTTTTTTTTAATATATTTTGTTGCTGTTATTGTTGTTCTAAATTTCTAGGCTTTATGTATTGGCAATATTTTGTTCTGTTTTGAATTTTTGAAGAAATTTTGCGTTTCCTTTAATAAATTTTCTGTTATGTTGAGTAGAATGTTGTTTTTGCTGTTTTTGTTGATAATGATATAAACTAGAAATTGAAAAAAAAATAATTTAAAAATTACATATTATATTCATGATTTCTCCTTGCAAATATTATTCTTACCTGGTCATTAGGAAAGCATAACAGTTTTGTTAAAATCGAAAAGAGTAATAACATGTCTGAAAACACAACAAAAAACGAAACATTAACGTAAAAATTCATAAGATAATAAATAGATTGGCACGACAAAATTTATTTAAAAAAAAAAAAAAAAAAGATTAATAATTTTCTTTTGTCAGTCACAGAATATAATCGAAAATAATTATTCGTTTCTTCTTTTTATTTGCATATATTTCCGATATCTTATAAAAAAAAAAAAACAAATTTTCTTTTCAAATTTATTTAAAGAAATTTGCCGCTTTTATATGCACATTTCTCTACATATTCATGATTTTAATGAATACACTAATTTTTCACTTAAAAACTTACGTAATTCAAACAATTTAAATAAATGCGATATAATTTCGATTATAAGTCAAACATTTCGCAATAATGAGTGTATTGCAGTTACAGAAAGTTACGCGAAATAACGTTAATTTTGATTTCATTTAAATGTAAATGTACTTTGAATTTAACCATTTTCTTAATCACATCTTATGAGGAATTTCGTTAAATGACTTATTTCGACTATAAGCGAAAGTTAACTAAAAATTACTGTGTAACGCAATAAACGAGGCTATTAAACATTATGGGATAAAATGTTTTAAATAATTCTTTTGACGTTTATAAATGTTAATCCATATAAATGCACAATGATACGCGGTTATCTCGCGATTAGATTATACATTAAAACTATCTTTATTTCGTCATCCCAGCTTGTTGTTTCACTACTTAAACAAAACATCTACAATATATATATATATATGAAAAGATCTTATCTTATCCGTGCCTTTACACTTGCATAGATACAGAAGTAATATTTAATTTAATTGTTGATATGTTATCTGTTTTACACACTTTCGTGCAAGTAACGAATATGATAATCATTCCTTGCCTCGTTCATCTTCTTCTTTAAGGGTAAATAAATAAAATGTAAAATGATTTTGATTTCCGTTCTATACAAAGTATTTGATTGATCATTCATTAGCATTTGGTATGACGATAAGTGATTTGAAGTTTCGCTAATATCTTCGCGTTCCGTGTATACAATTCAATTAACAATGCACCTTCTTCTTATATCGTCAATGCGATATTCCTATATTGCTTTTAGATATATTAATAAGATATCCACCGCTTTCATGATTAAATATACGGATCGAAGATCTTACGAAGTATATAATGGGTTCGCAACTAAGAAACTGCCGATTTCATTTATAGATGACTCTCACTCCCATTTTTATGATATTCGTAAATTTTGAAAAAAGAAGAAAAGAGAAGGCCGCTTTTTCCCATCACTTATGTGTAACGAATTTTCGATCATTTTAATAATTCTTAGCCGATATAATCGTTCAGAGCATATACATTAACAGGTACTCCACTCCTACCACTGAAAACGTGCATGAAGACACAGATTAATGAAAACTGTAGAGAGCTATCCCACCACTGTTTAACGCCTTTCTCTTTTTTGAGTTGATGACCTTCTGTGCTAGTGCTCATCATCTTTAAATTGTTTTAAAACTAATTTTCTCTCTCTCTCTCTCTCTCTCTCTCTCTCTCTCATGCAAGTTTATTAAATAAATAAATAAATATATGTTTTTCATAAGTTTAAAAAAAAAAGAATAAGAAAGAACGTTGAAAATTTCATTCTATGCATTCTACACATAAATTATTGATATAATAAATTGATTGGTGGTGAGGGTATATAAGATTCGTCTCCAAACGAATATAATTTGCCTACATGATCCAACACGAGTAAGCATTAATTTTTTCAGATCGCGTCAAGATGGAAATAAAAGGGGCACATAGTAGTCTTATTTAAGGAGATCAGGTAAGAGTAATGTATTATAAACTGCTTCAAATTAAAGAAGACATCACTGATATTGGGGCGATCATTAAAAGGATGATAAAGTAGGTTTTCAGTATGTGACAACCAAGAGGCGTTATAATGCGTTTTCTCCGCTACTTATCACATATTGGTTTCTTCCTTTACTACTCGTTTCTCGCTCGGTATTTAATGGCCTGCCTGCTAAAAGACAAATACTTTGATTTTTAAGGCGATACCAAAAAAAAATTGACTCTTCCATGAGTAGCGTTAAAGAATGAATTACACAAGAGCGAATTATATATAAATTCCTATGCGTATACAAAGGCGGACTATGACTAAAAGCGGTTGTTGTTGTTTTTTTTTTTTTTTTTTTTTTTTTTTTTTTTTTTTTTTTTTTTTTTTTTTTTTTTTTTTTTTTTTTTAAATAATTGATTATGAGGACTCAAAATTGATTTAATACTAATGCCTAGATCGCTTATCATATTGTAAAGGAAGTTTTCTTCGAAAATTATGAAATATTATAAACTGAAAAACATCTTAGAATCTTAGCAAATCAAACTTAATACATTCATGTTTATTGATTTATTTTATATTCTCTTCTTCTTCTTCTTCTTTTTTGTTTGTTTTTAATTCAACGAAGCGTATGAGTAGTACAATCACATGCATTATAATATCACATCTTTAACCTTGATAATGTGTGTGTAAGCAGTTATGTTCTAAATAATGGTTTATTAGTATTTGTTTGTTTTTCTTATACACGTGTCTTCTAACACGAAATCGTGTACACATGCAATTGTATTTGCGTCTGCCTTTACAATTCATATTGACTTTGTAATCTGTTAGCTAGTCTTTGCTATTAATTCGCTATCAAGATATCATTAAAGAGATTTTGCTAAGCGATTTGATGAGATTCTGTGAAGTGTGTTTATGTTCTCGAATAAAAAAAAAAATGATCTCTTTTGGTTTTTAGAATTCTGAAAGACTTGCCTTCGAAAAGTTTGCCGCTTTCGTAACTCAATTCAGTATAGTATCACCGCCCTTTTAAATAATGGATAATCACGTCCTTAAAGAGTAACGGTGTGTGAAATATTTTCGTAACTAAAAATTTCACAAATTTTAATATCTCTTCGTCAACAAAACAGCAAAATCATACAAAAAATTCCAATCTATAATTGTCGATGGAAATGATTCTAAGCGGACTCGCTTCGCTTGTGATTTGCATAGAAAATAATACAAAATAATTTTATATCTATTTGAGGTCATCATTGAGGTATTAAAGATTTAACTTAAAAGAAATAGAGATTTCTTGCTTGTTTGTGTTTTTTCCAATTTATCAATTCAATAAGTTTATATAAATGACAAAATTTTCCATTATTTATGCAAACAATTTTTTGCCCAAGTCAACAGCTTGTTTTCTTGCTTTTATTTTATATCGCCATGAGATGCTTTGCTTTTCTTGATTATTTTAAATAATTGATGATGTAATTTCGGAAGAAAATAAATAAAAATATACTAAACAGGAAATTCATTGTAATGGAACAATCAAGAAACCAAATTAAATCGATGTTATTTGCAATTTAATTGAATTTTTAAAATCTATCATGTACGTAAGATGACATTAATAAAATTTGTTCAGGCGAAAGTCTGCAAATTCAATCGTTCAATACGAATGAAATTTGTCGCTTGTTTGCTTGTCCAATAAATTTTTTTTTTTTTCTTTTTTCATTTTAGTAATTAAAAAATGTGAGAGATGTTCGTTTGACTTTCCTTCGATAATAATAAACAACATTCCATGATGTATATGAAAGACACGATGACTTTGTGAGCCGATCATCAGGTGTTTTTGTACAATACATTTATGAAATGTAATACAACATTTAAAGAGATGCAGAAGTTACAACACTGATTTAAGCAAACACTAGACAGTTCGGATTATTACACAATTTTCTTAAAAATATATTATATTGGAAGACGACCATTTCAATGAATTGCAAAACATTCGATTCGGAAAATATATTTTACTTTTATATTTATATTTATAAACGGGGTATTCCAATATGAGTGCACTATTTTATTTCATTCGTTTTGCATGATCTGCTGATTTGAGCTCCTGAGTAAGCTGATAAGTTGTATGGGTAAGGAGGAAAGAGGGCTTTCATCAAAATTCTCTAGGTAGTGCTTCGTGAAATTTCAAGTAGTTGTTGAGAACGATGTCGAATTGATGTTTTCAGGGTTTCGGCGACACTATAGTTTATAGCAACAAGGTTTTCAAGAGACTGACCGATATGTCGACGCAAAGTAGACTTATCTGTCTATAATCGAAACAATATTTTCAAATTTTTTGATCACTCTTCGAATTGTTCACACAGAACATGCGCTTTCTCGAGCGAAAATTCCACAAAGTTTGCGAACGATCTCAGTGAAATTTTACTCATTTTTGTAATGGATTTTCAACCATTTCCATTTTAAATAATCGGACCAACCATAGGTGATAGCTGTCAAATTTCAGAGTCGTCATTTGTATGAAGAAATAGCGATACGAACTTTAAATAATGCACTCTTATTGAGACACCCTTTATTATCAGAAGTATAAGAAAGTGATGAAAAGAGTAATTACATTTTTACTATACACAAAATATATTTAGAGAATTAAATTTATAATTATATACATATCGTTAAAATGAACTATTAAAATTGTCATTAATTTTGTCAATTCGCTTAAAACTTATTCATATATAAATCAAAGACTTCGCAGAGGGTACGTATGAGATGCGTAAATTACTTGCGTATACTACTACTGCATATTTGTGGGTTTAATTTCTGGATAACAAATTTTTGTCCAACAAATAGCTTTAGAAATCAATCAGAGCCATTGCCCTCACGGTAAGAATTTCTTCTATAAAATTCGATAAACAAATTCTACATGAAAACAAATAAAAATATGAGACTCGCGCAGAATGATCGATTATAAAATACTTTCTCATCATTTCGCTTAATAGAATTCTTTATTTATTTTTGTAATAAAATACCAAAAACTATAAACATTAAAAGAGTAAATATTGTCGCCATGTAAAAGCATAGTTTCATGGGAATTTTTACGTAAATTGAGGTCGAAAAAATTATATCTTTTTGACGTAAAAAAAAATTTATTTTTCATATAAAACCATTAAAAAATTGATCTATTATATCCAAGTTTTTTATATTTAGTGTACTATTACTTCAAGAAATTTTTATGAAAATTGCGAAAGTGATGAGATTTTCATAAGGTTGCGAAGTTATATTTAAATATAACTAGCAAAGTCACAAACCAAAACTGTTAACAGAGGCCTGGTAAACGATTAACAGTATCGTGTTAACAGAGCAACTTTTAAACTTCAATAAAAAAAATTTCCGAAAATAACTTGATATAAACTATACATCATTGGAAAGGATATTCACCAAGTAGTCACCCGATACTAGCGCCGTTTTTTCGCAATACTTCGTTTGGCTACAATGGCCTCCCAAATATTGCTTACGCCCATTCTCACATTCGATCAATGTCATTGATATATCGACAGAGTATGTTTTTTTAAATTCTTAGAATGTCTGAACCAAAAATGTGTGCACGAAAAATGTCTTCTACTCCGTTATTTATGTTCGTGCAAGTGTTAACATCGCAAATCGGACCATATTTTTAAATCAGCTAAAAGCTTTCTTATCATTTAAAATAAAACTAAATATGTTTCTTTATAATATTTTTATAATACTGCGGTTGAAGATGTTCAGATGTGGACTTACAAATGTGATTTATAAATGACATTATTTATATATATATATATATATATATATATATATATATATATATATATATATCGATATGTATGTATGTATTTATGTATGTATCTATATACGTGTGTATGTATGTATGTATGTATCTAAGTATCTATCTATGTAGGTATGTATGTATGTATCTAAGTATCTATCTATCTATGTATCTATGTATGTATCTATGCATGTACGTATGTATGTATGTAAGTATGTATGTATGTATGTAAGGATGTGTGTATCTATGTGCGTATGCAAGGATGTATGTATGTATCTATGCATCTATGTATCTATCGATGTATCTATCTATGTATCTGTCTATGTATATATCTGTGTATCTATCTATGTATGCATCTGTGTATCTATCTATGTATGCATGTATCTATGTATGTATGTATGTATGTATGTATAAATGTACACTATTTTTGCATGCATATCAGACCAATAATCTAAATCATTTCATTCATGTTATTACGTATTTAGCAAAGTTGTATAGTTTTTTTTATATATATTCGGCAAAGCATGCAGTAGGGCGAATATATAGGTTCACAGAAGTTGGAGGTAATCCAAAATTAGTCATCGTAGAAATACCACTTTAATAGTTGTCATTATTGAGATATATAAACGCTTGAATGTATACGCTACGTTCCATACTTATATAGATAAGAAATATATATATATATATATAATGAAATAAATCAGTCACACTTAAATTCACCGGAAATTTCACTTTACATTTACTTTTATCATTTTTATAATTTTTTACAATTAAGTCATTGATTATTCAGTCTGACTCATATTATTTTATTTAATTGATCATTGTAAACAAACAGTTTTGCTTTTAAATTAACTAAAATTAAGTATATAACAGGTGGGCTAGAAAGTTCGTAGGCTAAATTAGAAAAAACAATTTTTTTTTTTTTTTTGATAGAATTTGATTTTATTATTCAATATAGTTGCCTTCGAGGGCGATCCAATGATTATAACGGTCATACAATTTTTCGATACCATTTTTCTAGTACGATTTGTCTTTAGCCTGAAAATAATTGATTCATCACTTGCAGTCCACTCGGCTAACCGTCGATTGGACTCCGGTGTGAAATGATGGAGCCATGTTTCATTCATTGTCACATATCGATTCAAACACATATTCGGGTTTATTACGATTGAACAGCTTATTTTGCATATGGCCAGGCTTGAGAATTTCCCATATTGCTCATATTTTTTTATGCCTATTAAACATTTCGATTTGAACAAAATAATTATGCTTTAAATTATAGAAGGTTTAACGTTCATCATTCTTATTCTAAATATGATAAAATTAATGTCTGAAAAATATTATCCTTCCAGGAGAGATCAAAATTAATAAATTCATTTAATTCATACACTAATTAATGCCATCTTCACTATTAATGTCAATATTTTTCGGACCACCTAATAAACATTAGCAAATTTGCTTAATTTATTTCTTTGAAAAAGAAAAAAAGAATAAAAAAATATGTTGAAAAATAAATCAATTAAATTAAAACACACTTTTATAATTAAATAATAAATTTTCCGTCTCAGTATCTTCTGTTCGTTCTTCCCATCACCCTTTTTCAACACGATTCGTTGCACATTTTCATCATTGTATTTACATGCTATAGTTAACGAGTTATTTTATTGTGCAAACAGTAAGGAAAAGCTACACTCGCCTTGAGGTAAATTCTTGATAACATTCAATTGGAATTTTTTTCTCGTTAACTTACTTAATCTTAAATTTTAAAATGGCCCCCCTGCTAAATGTTGGAACCAAACTTACTATTAATATCAAATTATCAATAATTTGGGGGGGGGAGGGGGTGGGGGGGCGTGTTGCTTACAGGCAAACGTCCATATAACGATTACTTTTTACCAGCAAAATTGATCCAAGAATTTTAGCTAGCTTCCATTCAAGCATCAATTTTTCACTTTGAAAACCCTATAAATTAACGACACAAATGCGATCATCATAAAATCATCTAATAAAATCATTTACGCGATGACTATTAAAAGTTTACTTCTAAATGTTATAGAAGACATCAAAAAGTTACTATTGCCACATATTCATCGCTGTGTTGTATATATAATAAAAACGATTTCGTAAAAGCATGAGAAATAAACAATAAAATTAGAACTTTTTTTTTTTTTAATGTTTAATTTCCTTTCATTATAAAAATAATATACAAACGATATTTAATTTCACAATCTGAGTATAATTTTCCGGTTAATTCAGCTAAGAATGTAATAAATAATGAATGTATTTTTAGAAATTATTTTTTAATTATTCAGCGAAAAAAATTATCTACATTTGTATAGTAACTCAAAATTTATTAAAAGTTTACTTATATTTGGTGAAAAAAATTGAAAAATTTCTAATCTCTTTGATAAATTCTTCTTTTCTTTGTTCTTTTTTTCATATGGTCTCGACTTGATTGTAAAGTAAAATTATGCTAAAACACCTTCATAAGCAACCTTTGATCTAAATTGACATAAAAATAAAAGCACAAACACATAAATAATTGAGAATGCTTTGCTTGTGTACATTATCTACCAGAAGAAATGTAAAAGTTAGGTGACGCAATTGAAAGGTAACAAATGAAATTTAAAATTTGTAGAGTTCATGACATACAAAATATATATATATATATATATATGTATATAAAATAATAACGCTTTGACACTAAATTATAACAGTTGGCTGAAAAGTTCGTGGGCTGACACATACATGGCGCTATTAGTATTAAATCCATATGATTTTTAATTAGCCCTAATCTTTAAAAGACACGCGTGACAGTTAGTCTAGACTATTAGTATGTGAGTTATAGCATTTTTAGTGAAGCAACTTTTGTTAGTTTGAAAAAATTGATAAAAAGGAATTTCGTGTGTTAATAAAAAAAATTACAAAAAATACGGAAAAAAATAGTATTGCAGCCAAGGCTTAACTTGATAAACATTATTCGGACTTTGCATCAAGAAAATCAATCGTAGAGAAAAAGTTTGCTAAATTTAAACGAGGCGAAATGAGCACCGAGATCGATGCACGTAGTGGACGCCCCAAAGAGGCTGTTAGCGGCGAAAATGTCAAAAAAAAAGTCCACAAAACAATTTCAAATAACCGTAAAGTGAAATTGATTGAGATAGCTGAGACCCTAAAGACAGCAAAGGAACGTGTTCGACCTATCGTCAATGAATATTTGAATATGCGAAAAGTCGCGCGAGCTCACAATCAACCAAAAATAACGAATAACGAATTGATGATTCTTAGCTGTGTTTGGAGCTGTTCAATCGTAATAAATCCAAATCTTTGCGTCGATATGTAACAATGAATGAAACATGGCTGCATCATTTCACAACGAAGTCAAATCCAAGAGGTAAACGCCGAAACTGAAGCCTATTTTGAGACTAAAGACAAATCGTACTATAAAAATGGTATCGAAAAATTGTATGACCGCTATAATCGTTGTATCGTCCTCGAAGGCAACTATTGTTAAATAATAAAATCAAATTCTATCAAAAAAAAAAGAATTTTTTCTATGTTAGCCTACGAACTTTTCAGCCCACCTATTACATATTACTTAATGGGTAATAAGTTTAATCACATTATAAGGCAAGTACGAGACTATAAGTAATTTCGTAAATTAATGCACAAAGTGTTATGACTTATTACATCATTTATATATATATATATATATATTAATTTGACCTTGAATTATATCCTAACAAAAGCTTCCTTTCTCTCGCTTAATAATAATCTAACGGATTGTAAGACGATAAAAATCAATCGACCTTCTTTCATGGAAAAGCAATGAGAGTTGGAAAAAAAAACTTAAAGAAGTCAACGTAATTTAACATTAAGAAAACGATGACATCTCTCACAATCGATATATAATATTCAAAGGATAGTTTAATTATAATCATGAAAAAAAAGGTTCTCATTCTGCATACAAGTCAATGGAATTAAGATAATGAGAAGTTACAGTACTAATGACTTTGAAATCGATTTGTATTTAAAAGTAAAGCTAATCTCAAATGCCTTTTAGCTTTTTAAAGTTTGTTTTGGATGTATAGTGCGTCGGCAAAGCATACCTTAATTCTACAATTAATTTGTGGCCACAGCTATAGTGTACGATCGATAGACACAGATATATGACACTTGCCAACCGGATATACACTTCCGACACTTCGTACGTACATCGTATCACTTTTTCCTCATTTTTTTCTTCCTGGCTATTATCGTATTTATATACAGAACGCTTGTTCTTTACAATGATGTGAATAAATTTATATACTCTCTAGGTCGGCTATTAAGACCAATCACAAATGGATCACACTCTAGTTGTAATAAAGTAACAGTACAAGAAGTAAACTAAACAAAGGCTTAGAAACAAGTCCTAAAAAATGGTCTTCTTCTTTGAAAAAAAACTCATAATAACAAAGGTCTATCTATCATCATCATTCAATCGCTCAACTAAAGCAAAAATTAACTCGAACTCGGTCGATTTCGGTCGATTACTAACTGTTGACCCCAATAATTTTTCATTGAAAATAATGACTAAGCATATATAGCGATTTTTTAGCGTCGCAAACTTGAAAACTTTAACTTTTCATTCAAATCTTCGCAAATTAAAAATCCTCAAGAAAAAAAGGGATTTCAGAAAGATTTGGCCACTAATCCAGTATATTGTAAAGCTCGCTTAGTTACCAAATTGATTTCGAAGACATTTGCACTCGTGTTGCTAAGTTAGTAACAATTCATATTTTATTGGCGGTAGGTGTTTTCAAAAGACCCCTATTCTTTCATCAACTGGGTATATTTTAAAGCTTATAAAATCTATCTAACGAGAAGATTAATTATTATTTAATTGAGATCTCAATTGAGTGAATGATCGTGCCATGATTATAGTTTATACGCTTTTTATATCCTACACCGATTGTGACACAGGATATTATATAGGTTTGTGCGGATATATGTTGCACCCAGTAGGGTTTAAAATAGATCCATCTTTTATTATACCAATCAGTTCAGAATCATTTCCGTATCAATTTAAGTCTGTCTGTTCATGTGATTTTGTGTTAAATTTATGAAGATATTCTGACGTTATTTGGTATGCTGGCGTTTTTTGGCCCAAGGACGAAATAATATTGAAAATGGATTTGATCGGATTCATTTTACGATCACTTCCCATATAACGCCATATTTGTGAAAAGAATTTTTATATAACAAAATTTGCAATTTCTAACATTTTTCGATAAAAAATCGGTAGAAATTAAAATTTTGATATATAAAATCAATGGGAAAAATTTTTGGATTGAAAGGGATCATTTTTTAAAACATCTTCCATGTAACCAACTTTCTTACGAAAAGTAAAGCTTTGTATAATCAAAAAAAGATTTAATTTTTAATATATTATAATGAAAAAATCAGTCCCAAATACTAATTTAACATAAAAATTAACTGCACCGAGTTTGAACGCACTTAGATATACTCCTTGAATATCGCCTTCATATAAGTATTCGCATGAAAACTAGGCTTTTACATGGGCAAAAGTAAAGAATTTGAAAACTTTTCTCACCTCGAAAACGTTTCTTTGTATTCTCGAATTAAAAACATATACATATATAAATTACTTAAAATTAAATAAAACAATATATATAATAATATGTATAGAAATAGAGCTGTAACGGTAACACACAATGAGAATATCTCGCTCTTTTAAAATAAAATGAGACTCTACACACACGCACACAAACCGAAATATATCAATGTTGTTAAATTTATATTTAAAACGTGACGAAGTGTAATGAATGGAAGAAAAAAAAAAATTATACTCTATCCACTCATGTTCACGCACACATAGATGATATGTGTGCACATGTAAAATAAATCGTTCACATTATATCTTCAGTTTCAATGCACTGTCAGACAAAAAGCACGAGTTTATCGGCTGATATTATATTATATTATATTATATGAATAACGCCGTATTTCGTAGCTCCCTTCTCGCGGTATTTTCTGTTTCAAGAATGCACATACCGCCATTAAGAAATATTAAACGTACGTCTCTATATAGCAACAGAGCAGTAATTACAAATAAATAATTCTACGAACAGTAGCTGGACAGTCAACAAACATGTGATTCTATAAGTAATTTGAACAGACACACACACACCAATCTTTGCTTATGTGGGCACGCATACATATACACATACATACAAACATACATACATACATATATGATATATATGTACGTGTACCTGTGTTTAAATATTTAAATTTCTCATTTAGATGCAAAACTACAATGTAGTCCATTGTTAACCAAAACAATGATAATGATAATGATGATGATGCTGATGATGACGAAGACAAAAATGCTAACTGACAATGTTACCTAATTGGTTATAATTTTACCTGTGGTCTTTGCATGTCTCTTTAATTTTATGCTTGTATAACGTGGCCTACCATTCACATGTTCATACGTTTACGGATAACGTAATATATTATATATATATGAACATTTAGAGCAGTGACTGTACTAATAGTGCATTAAAACAAAGAATCTAAATAACTTTAAAATATGCAGTCTTATATGCTTATATGCTCTTATTTAAAGGTTTAAATTCTTTTGCAAAAAATAAATTGAAATTTGTTTCAAATTTCGTTGCTTTCATATTTCTAGAAATAACGTTGAATTTAAATCGCTATAAACTAAAAAGAATTGAACCCCACAAAGAAAACATAGTCATAGAACCAATTAATTGAAAAACAATTAATCTGAAAAACCACTTTAATTAAGAAGAAAAGAAAATTTGAATCAAACAAAATCTTTTCTTAATATGTAAGAATAAATTAATAAATGAATATATATATATTATATGGGTTTTTTTATGTACTTCTCTATGCATTGTAAACGTTTAAATAAAGTCCATAACAAGGTAGTAATCATTAGTCAATTATATGTAATTCTAATGGAATGATAATAAGAGATAAAAAGCGAGGAATAATTGGAACAAACATCTATACATACACACACACACACACACATACATTCCCTTATGTAAAATAAATCCTTAACATTGAAATTATACGCAGTTAACCTCCTCTCAAAGTGATTTAAATCAATAAAAATTTCTTTTATTACAATTAGTCTAAAGATGATATATTCACCTTGGGCTAAAAACTTTAATATCTGCGGTTGTAGGACAAAATGAAACTTTGTTAATTAATAGCGAATCAGGTATTCTTCTCCAACTTTTTTAAATCCATCTCTTAGATGGCACATAGTAAAGGTTTGCACTCGAAACTCGATCATTTTTTTACACTTTACTAATCAAGAATATGGTTATGAACAAATCAGATCCATTTCTTTCTTCGAACTTATCTAAGCCTATATATATATATACATATATATATAAATCACAGTTTCAGTTTTCTTTCTTTATTTTGTGCGACCTTTAACTTTTCAATAAAGGTAATTAATCAGCTTCTTATGCCGTATGCCGTATGCTATGATATATAAAAACAGTATGCAATATAATATCGGGCTTGTGGCTAGACAACATCGAAAACAGTGCAATGGAGATTCCATAAAGATAACATTTATAGAAGGGCCTTATAGAAGGAAATTGTGATTTGAAATTCGTGCAAACATTAAAAAAATACTATATAATAAGACGAAATACAATATTTGTTCTCATAGTGATAAGCAATGACATGAAAGCTACATCGTTAATTAGTCCGATTATCAACGAAAAGCCATTTTCTATCTTTCTTCCTTTTGCACTAAAAAGTGCACGTCATAATCGCCCAATGTTAAGTATATTTACCGAAGATATTAATATATCGATCGAAAATCATAATAAACCAACTGCCCAGCCTATAAATCGTACAATTTCATATAGAAATCTGAATCAGCAGTTCCACATATTTTTAAAAATCAACGCGATCTGTCCACGAACAAGGCTAGAAAGGTTAAAAAACTGAAGGAACCTTTCAACAGAAATGATCAGACAATTTAGCACTATTTAAATCGTCTTCAGAGTTCACACACACACACAGTTCAGACAAAGTTATATGAATTATAGTATATCTGTTTGTGCGCCAATATTTGTGATGACGAAAATCCAGAATGCACCAAAAATCTATTTCCCTTTTTTTCCGGTGGTCAGTCATAATTTATATTTGTAGTAAGGCATGATTTGGAAGAAAGAAAAATGAATTTCACACTTCCTCGTCTGTTTTAGATAATAAACACGTGAATGAAGCAGAAACATTAATGGTAATTCATTCTGAGCTGTCTGTACCTATGAGTGATTTGGCAGTTTTTTTTTCTCTTAGTTATATCTAAAGCAATTTTTCAATACGATCGTCATTTCATGGATTTGCATGCAATTCAAGGACATTGCTTGCTTTGTAAGCTATGGTATTATTGCATAATTTGTTGTTATGTATATTATTTCAAATAGCTAATGGGTTAGTTATTGTAGATTTGTTTTTAATTTGTTTTCTAATTTTTTTTTTTTTTTAAATCAAATTTAAAATAGAGAATATCGTACAACGAAATTATTGGCGCCCAACTGAGACTTGTATCACAAAATACCTTAAACTATTTGAGATTTATTGATTTTTTCATTTGCGGACAGAAGGAAACGCGGAAATCGATGCACACTTAAAACAAGAAAAGTTTACGTTGTAATATATATATATATATATATATATATATATATACATACAATGTGTATTTATATACCTTTATATATATAATATATATATATATATATATATATATTTATATATATATATTCATATATATATATTCATATATATATATATATTTATATATATATATTCATATATATATATTCATATATATATATATATTCGCATTGAAAATTGAAATAACGAATAAACAATAAGTGGAAATCAGCCTTTCTCTTTCAAAATATGTAGCCAACGCATCATTATATTTTAAAATTTTTTATTTTTCAGTTCTTTTTTACTTATTTTTTTTATATAAGTACCAAAAACAAGAGCATATATACTCAGAAGAATTGCGGCTGGACTGAATGTCTCTGAATACTATATTGACCAAAATTTAAAACAAAAACAATCCATAAGGATACACCCGTCAATATGTATACATTTATAGATACCGAAAATCTTTTGCCATGTGTGACTTTGCGACTAAGGCCACTTTTAAAAACTTGAAAAATCTTTATTTTGTTGAACATAAATCACAACACGAATTATATATATATTTTCCAAAATATTTTTTTTTTAATAAAATTACGTTTATTTTATAGGAATTGCTTTTAATGAAATAGTGTTGTTTTTTTTTTTTACTTGTTTTAGGATTTACTCACTTGTTTAACAAAAAAAAATATGGTAAAATAATTTTTTTCACTGCTTTGACGCACACAAAATCCAACTGTGTAATTTCACTTCTTACTCTGACTGTGTAGAGAAAAAGAATAAACTTGATTTCTCAATATTCTATAGTCACTTGAATTTGAAGAGCTATGCTATTTTATGAATAATCATCGTGTGCCACAAAAACAAAAACAAACGTATATTCCTACCCCTCGTGTCAATTAACTGAGACTTATATTCTTTTTTCTCTCTGGCTCTCTTTTTGTGATAAGGGGTTTATTTTAATTGTATATAATTTAACACATAACATGTGCTTTATGTTTGTTGTTGTTTTGATTTGCAAGTAATTTATTTGCAGTTTACTTTTCATCATCAAATAAAACTGCAAAACGAAACTGCGAAACTGTACTTTGTACTTGCTGACGTAAAATGAAAAAATAATATTTAGTAGGAATAATTATATTAAAAATTCATAATATCATGACCATTTAAACATTATTATTATCCGAAATACATGACATATATTAATCGCCTCAACTCTCTCTCTCTCTCTCTCTCTCTCGCTCTCTCTCTCTCTCTCTCTCTAGATTTTTACTTCTCATACCATTCTTATTTAGAGAAATAATTATATTTCGTTAATTTTAACGTTTCCTAAATTTCGAATACAATTTGTCAAGCCAAATAGTCAAAAAGAAAAATTAGCTGCACAAATGAATTTATATTGGCGAAAATTTGTGTATACTGGCTAATAGCATAACATAGTTCAGATTATAATAATAAAAATTGTCAGATATTTCGATATGAAATGATAATAGGAGCAAAATCCGAAAGCTACTACTTGCTAGTTATGTTAAATAAGGAGAAACAAAATACATAAAAATCAAAAACAATAAATAAACAAACAAAAAGGTGAAAAATATGAAAACGAAATGCATATTTAATAAGTCTTTAATTTGTTTGCTGTGTATACCTCGATTCCCTGCTTACTCTACATTCAATAAAAGGAATAAAATGGCTTCCCACGAACTCAATTTCAATTACATTCAGTAAACAAAGTCTAATAAGAATACTTAATTGTGTTTTGAATTTAAATTGTTCAATTAGTAGTCACTTGAAACTTTCTAAATCATCACATAAATTAAAATCTAAGTCCATTGTTCCACCATAAATACTATCCACGTTTCATCGTAAATAAAACATATTGTTCGTTGAGGCTTGGACTCGTCATGTTTGACCAATATCTGACAATTATAATGTGATGAGGATAGTTTTTTAGTAATTGCATTATTAACATTACACATTAGAAAATTCTTCCCGGCACAAAACGAGTTTTTGTAGTAATTTTGTGATAGTTTTTCTAACAAAGCGAGTGTACGTAGTCATTTTGATTAATTTTGCGAACTATTCAGTTATCATAAGTAGAATGTAAAATATTTATATAACATCATCAGTTGTGCAGACTGCTCGACCTTGTGAAGCACATTGTAAACCTACCGTAAGTTAGATCTTAATACCAAAAGTAATCAGTTCTCGAAACGACGGCTGTGGAGTCCCTATAAAGATGATTCCTGTTCATTTTCGTTACGAAAAGGCACAAAATCATAATCTTTGGAGAATCCGATCAACAAAAATTAGACAACTTTCCTATTTATCTCCTTTAGCAACTTTATACAAAAACAAAACTAGTGTTTACATTTGAATCACATAATACAAAGCAAATCCTTTAATAATGCGATACTTTAAAGTTTTAAGAAGCAGAAATCTCCGAAGTTGGAGTGCATTTCTGTCATTATTTTCAACTTTTTTTTCTTTAAATGAACCGATTTGAAGTTTCCGTAAATTAATTAGCTCTCTCTCTCTATTTCTTTAAAAAGACAATCCTTTAAATGAAACGATCTGAAATTTGCGTAAATTAATTACCTCTCTCTCTATTTCTTTAAAAAGACAATCCTTTAAATGAAACGATCTGAAATTTGCGTAAATTAATTACCTCTCTCTCTATTTCTTTAAAAAGACAATCCTTTAAATGAAACGATCTGAAATTTGCGTAAATTAATTACCTCTCTCTCTATTTCTTTAAAAAGACAATCCTTTGTAAAACCGTCGTAATATTTCCCTAATTTTACTGCTTCTAGTCAGTACTTACTCGCGCTAAACATGGTCTCTCTCGCTTTGGAATGGAATTTTCGACAAGAATGACGATTGAACCTTTTGAAATCGAAAATTTTCAGCATACTTTATTGTATTTTACACTACTGTATGTGAAGTATACAAAAGGTACGCACAAATGCAACGAACAATAAAAAACAGCTGATATCAAAACGTATACTAATCATATAACGAATAACAAGAAGAAATCGTAATAAATCCAAATTATATACGCAAATAAACACAGTCATTTTTGTCTGCTGTCATTGGAATATTTTTCTAGTAAGCAAGTGAAGAGAGAATTGCGCATACAGCAGTTCCATTGTTTGTCGTAAATATAATTAAAGAAAAACTCATATTATAAAAGCTTAAAACATGGTAAGCATTAAAATTATTTCATTCCGAAAGATATAACTTTAAATAAAAAATAAAAAAATTAGTTTCAATTTAGTGGTTTCAATATGATGTTTCCCGAGACAGGTCGGACTTTCAAGGCATCTTACAAATGTTTTTCTGTGTCCATGTTGCCAGGTAATGAACGGCAAGATGTTGAGAATGGTGGCAAAAGTAAGTTTGAAAAACCATTGAAAAAACTTAAATTATATATCTAAAAGCTTTTTAAATATTTTCGTAGTTATTATGCCACCTTCGGCTTTAGATACATTAACCCGATTAAATGTTGAGTATCCAATGCTATTCAAATTGATAAACAATAAAAAAGGTCGCCATTCCCACGCTGGTGTGTTGGAATTTGTAGCCGATGAGGGAAAATGTTATTTGCCTTATTGGATGATGGATAACTTATTGCTAGAAGAGGGAGATATACTTACAATTGAAAGTGTGTCGCTGCCAGTAGCCAAATTCTCGAAATTTCAGCCACACAGTACCGACTTCTTAGACATTACTAATCCAAAGGCTGTTCTGGAAAATGCTTTACGCAACTTTGCTTGCTTAACTACTGGCGATGTCATAGCAATCAAATACAATAAAAAGGTATATGAATTATGTGTTCTGGAGACGAAGCCGGGTAACGCGGTTAGCATAATAGAATGTGACATGAATGTAGAATTTGAGGCTCCTGTGGGTTATAAAGAGACATCTGAGCAAGTAAAGGAAAACACACGAGACGAAGCGCCACAGGATCATATTATGGAAGAAGTGGTGGAAACTTTTAAAGGCTCGGGAGTACGTTTAGATGGCAAGAAGAAAAAGGAAAATCAATTGGATACACCAGTAGTGAAAAAGGTAAACGTAAATCGATAATGTCTAACTACATTTTTCCCTAATACTTCTTTGTAGGTATTAGCTCGCGGTGTTCCAGATTACGACTATAAATTTAGTCTGTTGAAATTCGATCACTCCATTAAAGCGATTAGTGATCGTGTAGCCGAAAATGATACCAACATTATTGAAGCCGAAGAAAATTTCCAGGGCCAGGGCTTCTCCATGAAGAAATCACGCAAATAAATTAATTTTATTATAGTCTTTATTTATATTTAACGTTATTGAAAATAAATAACAAACGATACCCGATTTCCATTCGTTCACAAAGCTAAAGTCAGTTTAATGACTTCTAAGGGCTTCCGAGGCGGAGGTGCTACTATGGCCATGGGCGGCAATCTGCGTATTTTACGTCCAAAACGTCCGTCTTTCCGTTGCCACAGACCCGATCGTGGACGATTGCCAAGCTCACGGCTACGCTGCGCTGAACCTATGTGCTCTTTATTATGATTGATGTTGCTAACACGACCTAAAGAAACTCTGTAACGATGTCGTTCAAAGCAAAGTTGTTATAAACTTACCCACTGTGGCCATGCATGTTTTGTCAAATGCAAATTCTCTCTTAGATGGCAGCTGAACAACTACTTTGTCATCGAATTTTCGCAATATTGTACCATAAGTACCAGCAGCATGTATCAAATGGAAGAATTGGCCGGGGTTCTTCTCCAAATTGTGAACTTTTGTACCTACAGGCAAAGCACCCAGTGGGTATGCATCACCTTCATTAGGACGCACTACAGTATGAAACCTAGATGAATCTGGAATACTCGGTACTTTCTAGCATTACTTACCCGGTATTCTAGGTATAAACTTTGATGTGCGTATTATGTCACCAGCTTTCATATTTTCAGTAGCTATAATATATTTGAGTTCATCGCCTATTCCAACCAAAGCAATCTTAGCTGTTCTGCAACCATCATCCATAACTTGAATTACTCGCTCTTCTTGGGCAGGTCCTTCAGCCGGACCATCTCTTTGCCACTTAATCCAATGATATTTTTGTTTAATGCCACCGCCAATACCTTTGGCTACTACGCGTCCTGTGACTGGATCACGTCCGGCCAAATGAGTTGTTTTTAACGGTTCGATCGTGTACTCATCTTTGTAGTGTACAACACGTCGATACTGCTCACCTGCGCCCGGTTTAGGTTTTTCCACCATCTTAGTCTTGGTTCGCATTTGTCCATACATTATTGGTAATACACTATATATCATTTGATATTGGGTTTGTAACCCACTGTTGACCATTAAACGAGGTAAAATATTCATTTTCAAAAAATTTATTTGCAAACTCTGCCAATGCCTCAAACTTTTGCAGAAAAAAGTATAAACGACATCTGCTTATTTTAACTTATATACTTAACATATGAAAGCTGACAGCTAATTGACTTAAGACAAAGTAATGCCAAATTTCAGGGTACTTGATCAATACAAATCAGCTGAGGTATGTTTTTCCGTATTAGCGCTAATTTTATTAGACGAATTATATTCCACTCTTTTACTTATTCTAATCCTTCATTACTTTCATAACCTCTACTAAAAAGCTTTGCACTTCTGGATCTTGCAGCAAAGCCCTTTTCTTCATGCTTAACACCATAGCCAGAACATCTGGACATTTAGTATCTTTTTCCCGGGTTAAACGTATGTCATTTTCATCCTCACCAGCATTTGTGGTACCTACATTTAAAGAATTCAACCCGCTCTCTTTCACTGACACTGGTGTGGAAACATCTGGATCTCCGGCTGTTTTAATCACTAACTGTTTTAGTTTATGTTTATACTTGCGCACTTGTTGATTTGACACATCTGTTGAAGTGGTTGAATTTTTTACTCTATCAGTACGTTTGTGATACGGCCGTTTTTGTCTGACAATTTTTTCATTGGAGATATCAACATTTTGTTTACTTTTGTTATATTCAGTAATACTCTGATTTTTGGTATTACAACTACTAGCAGGCCTCGTCTCGATTTCTTCGTCCTTGCTTTGATTATAATCTTGTTGTAGTCGTCGTTTTACATGCAAATTTAATTTAACCTTTATGCTATTATTATGGCATAAAGTAGCTTCCGTCGGAGCGGATGGAGAAATTTGCTCCTGTTTAATTACTTGCAAATTTTCTGGTAAATCACCCATTTTTTCGAAAGATATTTGATAGTTTGCAAACGATTTAATAAATTTGCAAAGCACTTGGTTAAGTGATGCCAAACTTCAAGAACATCAATAGTCTATTTTTAATTAATAGCGGCTTATTCGAATCGGCAACCCTTCATACAATATCGTATTTTTATTCTAAAATAGAAAAAAATATTAATGTATTTTTTCATAGGGAAGCCTAAGTGAGACTTGGGGCAATTGTAAAAAATTATTGATAATCATGGTTTTTTAAAATTATCTGAAATTTTGCACAAATATTTTCATTGCAAACAATAGTAAATAATTGCAGTCTACGTACCGTATATGTAATTCGGCCACAATCATCGAATGTAAAAATCGTTATTCATAGAAGGAAAGGAAAACGAACTATCACTCATTACCAACACTGAGCCGAGTAGTTCGTGCACAAACAGGCTAGTAAGAGTAACCGCGTTATAAAAAAACAAAAATATTCCTCTTAAATACTTTTCAAAGTTTTCTAAAATATATGAAAATATTTTCATAAATGATAAAATTTCCAAAAAAATAAAACAGAAGTTTTGCAATTCTGTAGATAAATGTAAGATTTTTTTATTGTTTTCAAAATAAATACAGATATGTAGAGAACAAAAATTTGTGAAGAAAAACACTAAGAAATATACATACACACAGTCTTCTATAGAAAAATATACATATTAAAATACAAGTGAAAAAAAGAAGAAGCAAAAGAAAAAATACCCGACATAGAAACTAGAAACAGCCGCACTAAAACAGGAACGGAAAACAAAAAACGTGCTAAGCTTTAAAATATACAAGCAGTCGTTTTCTTTTTCCCCATCGGTTTAATAAAACGAAATTTAATAAAGTCATTTGCTGTGTATAAGTATACATACAAAAGAAAAAATCTCATATAATTGTGAATAAACAATTGTATGTTTGTAAACATTTTGTATATAATTTTTGTTTGCTTTTATATTAATGGTGTTGGTGAGAAAAGAAGCAGTAGCAGCATTGAAATAGCTTTTTTCTGCTTTTGTGGTGCTTTGGTGAGTTTTACGCAATCGTTGTTAAAGGAGGATTTTGTGATATGTGATGTATTGAATGGATACTTAAGTAAGGTTAGATGAGGGACCGGGTAAGATATTTTTGAAAAAGAAAACTACAAAACAAACAGCAGAAGTGTACAGGTCCATTGAAAAACAGAAAAAAAAAGACAAGGCGGCTTTTAGTTTTAGTACATGAAATTCACAATCATACACACATGGTGCAAAATATGCACATATATTAAATAAGAAAATTAAAATAAACACATGAAGAACAAAAACAAAAACCAGAGTTGTATTTAGTTTAATGGCCGCTGTGAAGTATATGTACATAAAATTTTTTCTCCTCTGCTTTGATAACGTTTTATTTATTTTTCTCGTATTTTTTACAGTGTGCAATATACAACAAGAGCAACAACAACCACATTATAAAATCAACAACAACGGCAAATACGCACTATATCGATTGAATTTGAATTGGTATTTGCAAGAGCCGCAAGAAAAATATAAATATTTCTGATTACATATATAGAGACATACACATCGTAGTCGAAACGTGAGAAACAGAGATAGTGCGACAGAAAAAAAAACAGGGAGAGAGAGAAAGAAAGCACTAAACCACTATTTTTAATCGACATTTTCGTTAAAGGTATTTAACTGAAAATAAATTAAAATCATTTATTATCAAGAAATTCAAAAGCCTCCAGTGAGTGTGTAACACAGGAAAAGCACATGTATATATGTATGAAAGAAGAATTGCAGTGTTGAGTAACGTTAAAAAGTAATATTTGCTACTAATAATTTGTATAGTATTTATGTGTGTATGGCGTACTGTAAAGCAAAGAGAATACACAACCAAAAATAACAAAAACATTTAGCAACAGAAACCAAATTTGAGATTCAGAAACAAAAAAATCACCGAACCAGAATTAGCAGCACAAAACATAACAACAATCACAATAGCAACAATAACAAGTAGAAATCAGATCAAAAAGGTAAATATTAGTACACTAAACTCGGGTGTATGAGTATTTTTTCTTCTTGTTTTTATTATTATTATTGTTAAATATAAATAAAGCGTTTGTGTGTGTGTATGCTGGTTGATCATAACGTTTATTTTTTTTTAATAGCACAAAGTATTTTAATGCGTCCAAGTGTGGGTATAATTTATACATTTAAGAGATTGTTTATTAAAGTTTGTATTTAAAGCAATTTCACGAATAATGTGTATTTAGCAAGTTCTGCCCAATTTTTTTGTATTTATTATTTTGAATAATCATTTGCTTTAAGAAAATAATTTCATGTTTCAACAAGTCCACGTGGATTATTTGCTAAGATTGGTTATCACAGTAAGATATATGTGTTGTGATTGTGTTGTGGCCATTCAATGTTAGCAGTATGGTATAATTACAATTTTTTGCGTTCTATTAAGGAAGGAAATACGTTATTATAAAACTTCAATCATTATTGTCATTGGGGTCACTATGTATCGTTGCTTTGAAGAATTGATTAATTATCTCTGTTTGGCTGTTAATGGATCGTGGATCCGTGCTTCATATTTTTGTATGTGTAAATGGGTGAAAAAAAAGACCAATTGAATCATAAAAAACTTTTGTGAATTCATCCCAATAAATAAACTAGAAAAAAAACATCATTTAAAATATTAATATAATTTCGAAGTAATAACAATTTGAAGACGAAGTTCAGACTCTGTTATCCATTTTTTAGAATGACCAAATGGATGCTACGTATCCTAGATCATCTGCAACTCAACTCCAATTCGGAGCGCAGAACGAAAAACTAATTTACGCGAGGATCTTTATTGTAATTTGTTTTTCTATTTATTTATTTTTCCTAAACTTTACAATTAACTTAAAATTCAAAATAAACGTATTCATGTCCGCTTGCCGCAAATTTCGAATTGAAGCGGAAAATATAAACGATGAGAAGTTAGTTTACCTTTTGTTTTTATTAAGAAATTTTTTTTTGTTAGTTAATTTTTATAATTTTATTGTTCTATAAATACCAGTTATTTGTTTGATTTTTTTTCATTATATTTCCCGTTTTTTAGTTTGGCTTAGAGTTTGATTTCATTAGCTGAAACTTATCTCACTTCTCTTGTTTTGTTGGAGAAGAGTTAAAGTTAGTTTTTGGATTCAATGTTGAATATAGAAATTTTGTCTTTTTTTGATTCAATTTTTAGCATTTTATTCTGTGAATTCATGGCCACCGGTTCTACTACAAATAATAACAGCAACAAATTTAGTTCTAATATCCCGCCCACCCAGTTTAATCAAAACAGTAATAATAACAACACCGCCGCCGCAAGTTCTACCAGCAGCCTTACCAACAGCCTCACCATAAATAGCAGTTTGACCAACAGCAACAGCAGCGGCGTAGCGGTTATAGCCGACGCTGCCACTGTGGCTATTGCTAAGGATATGTTGCAATTGCATCATGGTTCGGCCCATAATAATAATAACAATAGCAGCAATAATGCGAACGACGGTTTAAATTGTCCTGCTAACAACAATAATAATAATAATAATAACAATTTAAATAATCGGAATTCTGCATCATTAGTAGCCACCCCACCTGCCCCGCAACAACAAAGACCACCGCCACCTCCCGAACATGCTGTTGGCTTTTTGAAATATGACGACGAGTTATTATACGTAACGGAACCGTGTACTGTAATTGGGAGAAACTCGTCAACATCTCACGTTCATTTTCATGTAGCTGAAAATAACTTGGTATCGCGCAAACATTTTCAGGTGCTTTTCGATGCTGATACACGAGAATTTTATGTTCAATGTTTGAGCAAAAATGGCATATTTGTGGACGAATTTTTGCAGAGACGCAATGCTGATCCATTGAAATTGCCGTACAGGTAACTATTATCAAAAAAAAAAAAAAAAAGTTTTGCTTTATACATGCTACCAATAAAATTAATGTACCAATGGAAGATGTAAGTCTTTAAATTGATCCGTCTGTTGATTTCTTGCAGAGAATACAAAGCTAGAATTTTGTACATATACTTTCAGTTGATGTATATAGTGGAAGTTTAGGAATAGACTCCAGGCACCAATTTAGATCAAATAATCTTTGTTTTTTCTTTTTAAAACATTGTCTCAGAAAGAACCTACTGATAAAATGACATAAGAAACTTATTTATCCACTTAGCGGTAAAGGAGGGGATTCGCCATTCGACGATTGCTACTTCTAAATTTTTTTAGCCAGAAAAAGTTTTTGCTGTGCCGTGCCTATTGTTAAAACAATACCAATCAAATCATTAAGTTTCCGAAAGGCCGATTGCTAAACATTCCAATTGGATTTAATTTTGGACTGAATTTTCTGATTTTGTTTAAAATAAGATTGAATGACTTTCTTTTTCTTTTCTTTATAACTTTTAGTTGCTATTTTCGCTTTCCCAGCACTGAAATACGCATACAATTTGAAAGTTTCTTGCATGCGACAGATTCTGCTAGTAGCGGCGTGAGTGGCGCTGTTAGCATTAATAATCCTCTGAGCGGCAATCATCATAATCTTACATCATCTGCCTCAACCCATCACATGTTGATGAGCGGTAGCAGCGGCATGTCAGGTAATGTGCATCATGTTATCATTTCTCCAACTATGACCGACGATATGAAACACCAACAATTGTATGGAGGCCAACAACATCACCATCAGCAGCATATCCACCATATCTCTGGTCACCAGCAGCAGCAACACGGATCTATTGGCAGTGGAAGCGGTGGTGGTGGTAATTCTCATATATTAACAATGGATACTTCGAACGTGATTTATTCGCCTTTAAAAATTTCTATACCTAAAAAGGAGCAGAAAAGTCCCTATCTCTCACCAACTGGCAAGTCAAATTCTAAGTTTTGTTTACACAAATGTATGTCGGCTTTCTTAATGTTGATTTTTCTCATTTTTTTAATAGGTACAATTAGCGCCGCCAATAGCTGTCCGGCTAGCCCGCGTCAAGGTTTTCATCAAAATCAAAACTATAGCAACTATACCAACAACAATTTGCAAAATGTAATAACTGCTTGCTCTTATATAAACGAATGTTGTGTTAATACATAATTTGTTTACAGCAACAAGATTTATTTCAAACCCCTTCAACGGCCAGTTACAATCAGAATGATAAACCTCCGTACAGTTATGCTCAGTTGATAGTCCAAGCTATATCGGCGGCACCAGACAAGCAGTTAACGTTGTCGGGTATTTATTCGTTTATTGTTAAACATTATCCCTATTACCGTAAAGAAACCAATAAGGGATGGCAGAATTCCATACGTCATAATCTCAGTTTAAATAGGTAATTTGTAATTATTTCTGTCTTGATTGTTAATGCTAATGTAATTGGATAATTACACATGTTTAGATATTTCATAAAAGTGGCTCGATCCCAAGATGAGCCTGGTAAAGGCAGTTTTTGGCGAATTGATCCAGATAGTGGTGCGAAGCTAATTGATCACAGCTATAAAAAACGTCGCCAACGCAGTAGCCAGGGTTTCCGACCATCCTACGGTATGCCACGTTCAGCTCCTGTTTCGCCAAGTCATATGGGTATATATTTACTTCGATTTGTTTGTCTCTTTAACATCAATATGCTTTTTCATTGTATGTCATTGTATTCTTATAGAATATTCTGCTGATAATTCACGTGAAAGTTCTCCACTGCAAGATATAGTTTTGCAATCAGCACCCGGCTCTCCAGGCATGTCGTTAGAAAATCGTAATAACGAGGGCGGTAAGTAATAAAAACATTTTCTTAAAATTTTAATTACTTGATATATGTATAAGCATGCAGTGCAGTTGTTGTGATCGAATGAAAAATATGATGAAGGACGACATTTTTTGTTTTTTTTTCTATTTATTGTGTAAGTACCACTACTTACTTACTGGACTGTTAATATCAAGTAATTTTTATTAATAAAAACGAACGCATATAGTGTGTATAAACGAGAGTATGCACCAAAAGCTTTTCTAAATTAACCAACACCGAACAACCGAATTATATTATATTTTTCATTTAGATTTCATTTAATACTCGATAATAAATTCGCGATCAACATCTCATTAAGTATACGAACTTCAACTTGTTTTAAAAATTAGTGTCTGTCAAGCTCCATTATTCATTGAATCATTACGAAATCCAAACACATTGATGATGATAGTTTTATTAATATAAGATATTACAGTTGAGTAGTTGAATGAAAAATACATTTTCCGACATAGGGAGGGAGTTGTGCTCTTATAACCCTTGTTTTTTTTTTCTTTTTACGAATTCTTAGGTTACATTCTCCCGTCGCTGTGTGTCGCTTTTACGGTGGGTCTTGATTAACTAATACATCTATAAATGAACAAATTTTCTACCGCGTATTATTAAAAAACTAAAAAAAAATACGTGAAAAAATAAGTTTATTTTTTATGCAACATTTTCTTCAGTGTATCTTATAGGGAGACTTAAAATATGTGTACTTACCTAAAATGCATGTATGTCCTGTGATATCTGCCATGTGTGTGTGTGTGTCTAGGTTAGGTATTATAATAGAATAATAATAGAAATACTACCCGGTCGTTTTTTGGTGATGGATATGGATTTAATAAATTTGCAATGAGATGCATGTGTAGCAAATATATTTATCGTATACTTTTTTCCTTTTTACTAGAAGTGGTTTATCAAAACCAGAATGTGCAACAGTCTGCCGCCGCCGCCGCCAATAATAACCATCAATACAAGTAGGTATACACTAAAATACAAACAGTTAATTTCACTGAATATTTTTGCATTGTTTGTTTTTTTTTTTTTGTTTTTTTGTTTTCTACACAGTAGTCCTTATTATGTAACAAATCAAAATGCTATTATATCCCAACAACAACAGCAGGAAAATAGTGGTGGTGGTGGCGGTGTTGCCGCTCTTATCGCTCTTAAGCGGAATCATGCAATGGCCGCAGGTACTGGTGCTGTGGCTTTGCAGCAACAACAACAACAGCAGCAGCAACAACAACTTCAAGGTCTACATCCTGATATAATATATGATGAATTGCCAACAGATTACAGCGGCAATATGGAATCGGGGGATGAATGTGATGCCGCTAAAAGGCCAAAATATGTCTCGGAAGTGCTCTGATGCGTCCCCACAACAAGAAATACAACAGATGTTGTTAACAAATAATTTTCACATATGCGTTTACGCTTTAATTAAAAAAAAAAATTCTATCCGTATACAAAACACACTCATACATAAATACATGTAGATATGTATACATGCGTTCATGTATATATACGTACATGGTTACATACATGCATGTGTACATATACAAAGATGCATTCACAACTTCTCTCCTACTGTCTTTGTTTAAGCAAGTCGCGGCGTGCATGTATACGCAGTTAAAAGACGACAAACGGTTAAATGCAAAAACAATTGTTTTTAAATATTTTTTCTACAGTCAAAATGAAAATTTTAGGAGAAAAGACTTTGCTTTGTTCACACATTTTACAGTTGGCAAATATATTCTTTATAAAAATTCTTTTTAAACTGCCATCTAAAGTATATTGAATTTGATGCACCAAAAATACGACAGAAACTCACTCTTACTCATGTTACACTCTCTTTAACTTCTTTACTATAACATATTGTAATTTTTTTTTGATAAATTTTAATTTTATTTTTTTAAAATTGTGCGCAAAAGTTTGTTTTATGGTAGACATTTAACATTATTAGTCCGTTAAACGGGTATTGAAAGCCTTTAAGTAATAACATGTATCCGATCATACTTAACGGAGGTATTATTAATTTTATTATATATATTGTAGTTGTAATTATAAAATATAATTAAATGCTCGACAAATTCAATATGCTTGACGATGAAATAATGATGGTGATAAATCCCAGCAAACAAACAACCATACCTGTTGATTGCGAAGGCATACAATCCCGTATATAATAGATTTCTTTTTTATTATTATTATTATTGTGTTTTCCTTAGTTTTTCTTTTTTTTTTTTTTTTTTTCCTTTTTGATTATTATTACATTTTGTTTTATTTATATAAAATGGTCTAAAAAATGAAAAAGCTAAGCGATACGATTGACTATGTTAATAGCATTGGAAGCGGATATCATTAATTCATAAGCAAGTGCAAATGCAGGTTGACTTTTAATTACACAAACAAACAAACACACACACACACAGTATAGGCAAACGCCTGCAGAACAATAACAAACCATTTGATCTGCCACTTTGAAGAATAATGCGATGGATAATTATTGAAAAAGATACCAAGTGATGCTCTTTCAACTAAAGACAATTTCAAATATATAAAAATAATATTTATTATCTTTAAAAAAGAGAAACTTTATTAAGTGAAAACATACATAAAAACATCGTGAGAACTTTGAATAATATAACTGCATATGAGCACACTACAAACAAACAAACAAACAAACACACACACACACGTTTGTATGTATGTATATGTATTAATGCATATACATACGTATTAAATAGTAATTCTATACTACTTACTAGAATTACTATTTAATACGTATGTATATATATATATATATAATTACATTAAACACGTCTTACAAACTTACAAAAACACCCGCTCCTCCACTGACAAATTCATAGAGGAAAGATAAAAACCATAAATTGTATAACGAATGCACTTTATTTCTTATTAAATCAAAAAAAAAAAAAAAAGAAAAAAAAAAAGCAAATAAGGAGAGGAAACCGAAAAAATTATTATTAATAAAGAAAACCATTTCAATGTTTGGACAAAATGTGTATTAAACCAAAAATTAAATTTTTTTTTTTTTTTAAAAAAAAGATACAAAACCAAAAACAGTTTCCCTTATTTTAAATAAATTATAAGTTTTGGCAGTAGAGGCAGAGCATTGCTTAGGGCTTAGAAAAATTTTGAGGGACTCGTGAGTTTGTTTTTCCATACAGATATCATTTAATTACTTAAAACTGGACTGAAGCTTCATAAATCAACCTCTTGATTACTTTTAACATAATAGATCGGAACATAAAGATTTCTGAATTCTGAATGGAACGAACATTAACATGAAAACTAGGTGAATGAAAAGAAAATAGAAGCACATTTTAGAAACAAAACATTCAGAATTGAGATCCAATAACAGTTTTAATCGTTAAAAAGAATATTGCTGTGATTATTGATTTGTAAAAGAAAAGAGCGATGTTCACGAGATAATTGTAGGACTGGTGCAAAGTTTTAAAAAACGGAAAAAAAAGAAAAATCCAACAATTGCTATGGATTTAATAACACTGTTATTAATTTGTTCCATATTATCTCAGAGATGAAGATATACAAAAAGGAAACTGATCTGGTTTATTGAAGAAAAAAAAAAAGTTCCGACTGAATTTTATGTAAAATTGAACATTCGCGAATATATATGGACCGAGAAAATATTAAAAGAAGAGGGGAAATCACCTGAATGCATATCCGATTTTTCATGTATTAGTTTTTAATTTAGTTATAAAAAAAAAATGACAAATTAATAAAGGAAGAAATTCAATAACGAGTACCTTTCTTTAAAAATAATAATAATAATAAATAATGTGCATGATTCTAGTTAGTTATCTGAATATAAAAAGATGGCGAAGAGAAAAAATTTTTTTATAAAGTTATAGATTTAAATGTATGAGTATAAAAAGTATAAACTAAAAATAATTGTTAAAAATTTGCTTGGACGGACTATTGCTGCTCGTTGTTTAATCTGTAAATTGTCCGTTTTTTTCCTATTTTTTCTAATCTGTGAATGTGTGTGGCATTTATTTCAAATCTTTGGACTTGTATGACACTAGCGAGAAAAACAAATTTGTAAAGTTTAAATTGCTTGTGAGAGGATATGTCTTCTTATTAATTTTCTGATAGAAATATTTGAGTTAAAATCGATTTTCCTAACGTTCTCAACTCAATGAAAATTTAAAATAGTTTTTCATATTTTAATTAATTTGTTTGTTTAATGATTATAATATTTTTAAAATTTACATATTTGCTATTTCGGTCAATCTTACCAAAAACACATGAGACAGCCCTTGCAATTAATAGGTGCACCTTTTACTTATCATAAAATGGGAAAAATGGCAAAATATTAACTTATTGTTATTGGTTGCTTGCTTACCTGTCATTAATTGAAGCGAGTGTGAAAAAGATAGCATGAAATAGCAATAATTTTTTTTTTGTTTATGATCAAATGATTACAAAAAAGTAGGAAGAATGATAAGAAATCTTATAGAATTGGATATTCAAGGAAATGTGTAGAACATAGTCATGCATGGCATCGGTGTAATGGTTTACAATTTTTTCTTTAACCGAGTTGTGCTACGTTTCTCAATTAACGATCGACACGAACTTTTATATGTATTAGTTTCAATCATAAAATATTGAATGTGGAAATTATATATTTAATTGATAAAAGTATTAATTTATAAATATAAATTTTTGCATTTAAAAAAATTATTTGCTTAAATATTTTACGCAAAAAATATTCTAAAAAATATTTACTTATTTGTTATCTTCATATAATTATGATTAAGTTAAAAAAATCATAGAGCCTTTAAATAGCTTTCAACAGTTTACCTTTTACAAAACCAATTTTCATTATGAAATATTAGAACTGATATCTATATATGTCTCATTAAATCTAATACAGGTAATTTTTATGTCAAGTTATGGTTAGAGAGGAAATCATTTGCTATTTCGTCGAAATCATTTTATGGTAAGTGCTTCAAAAAATGGTTCGATTAGATCGAAATTTTTCATATTTTTTCGATTTTTATTGAAAAATATTAGAAATCGTAATTTATTTTACATATAAAAGCTCTTTTCAAATGTGACGTTATATGAGAAATGAAACGTAAAACTGGCCTATATCCACGAAGATTCTACGTTTACAATTCGATAGAGGAATTTTGATTTGTATGGAGGACGATGATGTGATTTCAAATTACATTACAAAATTTGAAAAATAACTTTTAAATTGATTGAGATAAATAGCCTTTGATTTTTTTTTATTTTTTTTTTTTTGGAAAGTGATGTATAACATCAATTGAAATTCCAGATTGTATATTATTTAAAAAAAAAAAAAAAGAAAGAGTTAAATTAATACAATACAACATACAAAATTAGATAATTAGCTTTAAATTTTAAATAAATCGTTTTTATTTCTTCTATTTTTTTTCTTTTTATTTCTTTCGTTAGTTTACATACAAAACCATATGATTTGCTCATTCCCACAAAGACATGTAAAAAAGCTGAGAAATTTTTCGGGACGCGCGGGTTGAATGTAATCGTTTACATTGCTGAACAGGTCTTAAGGACAAGCTCGGTCTATGGCGGTAAAACACAATGAAGCTGCACTTATATTTCCATGTCTGGGATACAAATTGAAATTGTAATCGTTTACATTGCTCTCCATATGTCCATATTTGTGCGAATATAAACGCAGCTTCATTCTTTCATTCTTTCCCCCTATACTTGATATAACCATAAAACAAAACGTTGGTAACTCTGACAAAACAATGAATTTTTTATTTGTTTGGAAGACAATCATTTTTAGTTTCGCTAACACTAAAATGAACTTCAAACTCGGATATAAAATTCATAATTTATGAATCGACAATTAAAGTCAATAAGATAATAAAAAAAAAAGAGAACTTAAAACTATAATAAAACTATACCTTCAAAGGCACCTGGAATCAAATGCATAGATTAGCTGGTAACTTTCTAACTCATTCATTCTCTCTAATGAATAATTAATAATTAAATCAATATTTTTTAAAAGTTGAGTATATTGTGCAGATAAAGTAGAGAAAAATCTCGAAGGAAGTAAGAGAATCACGCACGGCACCTTGTTAATGATTAAATAAACATGTAAGTATAATTTAATGTTTGATACATATGTACCCAAGAAAATAATAATAAGAGATTTTTGTTTTCGTGCGAACGAAGAAGAAATAAAAGCAAAAACTCATAAGGGAATGTCTTGTAATTGGACTTCTATATTTTGCATTCTTTTCTACGTTGAAAAAAGCCGTTTTCTTCACGCGACTGATATATAGAACGTATTAAATTCATAAATTTATACGATGATTGTACTGAATAGTGAGAAATGTATTATAAAATAGATTTTTCTTTGGCTAATTCATAAATTCTTTTGAAAAAATTCACTTTCTGAAGACAAACCAAATAAATAATTTTTCACGATGGGATGTGAAATCGGTGACTTCAGTTAAATTTCGTTTCTTGTTCAATAATAAGATAAGCTCATCTTTAGTAAACCATAAACCGATAATATTTTCAAACCAAATAGGCTTGATGGAGATAAGTAGAGACAAGTGGAGAGGTAATCGTATTTGATTTGCTAATCCCGGCTGAAAACAGAACTTACATGCCCTGATTGTTTTTTTCTATAGTAAGCTTTCATATTGATATTGGTGATAGGTAAGGTAGTGTTTGAAGGCTACAAAGTTTGCTCAAGCAAATATTGCCAACAAATCAAATTGCAAATAAAGTTGTAATAATTTTATATTAAATTGTTCTAGCGGACGAAGTGTCAGAACACTTAATTGTAGTTACTTTAAACATCCCGAAGATGGTTGCACGAAGTGACATCAATCTAATTTAGGAATATATGAAAATAACTATATTGATAATTTGATAGATATTCTATCACCAAAGACAGAGTAGCTGGTTTCTATCAATGCTTTTGTCTTCCATAAGATTTAGGGAGGAGACCGCATACGCTCATATGAATCCCGAAGTCGGGCGATTTCATTGACAATTTGTATTGCGTGTGTTCATCTTGATATTAAACGTAAGCGTAACGTTAGTGCGCATGAGTAGCGGACAGTATTTAATTAATAAATTTGAATTAAGAAATAAATTGTGTTTCTGATTCAAGATGATTGTTAAAGCAATTTAAACGACGAAACACTAGAATATTTCGTAAAACTATTTTGTCAGTTTCGAGTGCTTAATAACTCTTTACTCTATTAATGGATATCTTATAGTTTTTTGATAATTAGTTAATGATATTGTATTAATATTAGAGTGGAATGGAATATTAATTTTTCTTTTTTTTTCTTATATTTTCAGTTATACACGTTTAATTAATAACGGAATCATTCCTTTACCTGAATATATCAATATTTTTAGTTTTGTTTTAAATTTTCTTGTACGTGCAAAAAATTATTTGAAATGATTTATGGTTTGCGCGATTTTTTAAGACGTCATCGTCGTAAATTTTTGATTACTGGCGTGGTCGTGAGCGGAACTTTTATCGCTTTAAAGTACGCTCAACGTAAGATAATGGAGTTGCAAGAAAGACAAGGACGTGAGTTTTTAGAGAAATTACGACGACTACAACATTTTGAATCGACGGAACGTATATGCAATCAACTTATAATTAGTATGAGTGCGGAACTGGGGCAGGCAATTATTAAGGATTGCAGTACTGATGATTTATTGCAGCAACTGAGAGATAATCCTCCGAATAAGCTAGACTTATGGGAGGAAATGAAATTTGTCGCTTTCACCAGATTGACTGTTTTCATTTATGCCACTTCTATGCTGGTAGTAGCTTTAAGAATACAATTGAATGTATTGGGCGGTTATGCGTATCGAGTTACTGCCTCAGATGGTGAAAAAATTAATATTGACGAAGTACAAAAAGAACAATATCTCTTGTTACTACGTAATTTTTTACAAGATGGAGGTGGTTTAGCGGAATTGATACGTTTAATACGAAATAAAGTTGTGACATTGATGCGGCAAATGTCTTTGACAAAACGTCTTAGCTTAGCCGATATGGAGCAATTGTTTTGGTCATTACAGATGGCCATTAACAGTGAATCGAGTAAGGATCCCTGTTCGAAAATGTGCAGATATTTGTTTCCTTCGAAGTTGCCTGAACATGGATACAATAATGGTGATAATAATTCGTTGTTACAGCAAATGTTTAATGAAACTTTGGATTTGTTGGAAAGTGATGATGCGGCCACAGTATGTTCTAATAATGTATGCCGTGGCTTCTCCTTAGCTGTCGACGCCATTGCTGAAAGTATGGCAGAGAGCATACATTTGGCTCAAAAATCAACAATCCCTTCGTCGAAAGGTGACGATGATTGCATCCTTAGCAATCCATCGATCTCCACAGATTTAAAAGCATCAACAACTTCAATAGAAAACAAAAATTCTACTTTAACCTCTTCTGTAACTAGTAATGATAGTTTACTTAATATAAACAGTGTGCAAATAGCTTTGGCCAAACTCATACCCATTGTTAGTGGTCTCACTTCTAAAGGTTTCGATTCGAATTCGCGACCGCAAAATTTACCCACCTCCTTAACTACTTTCTATGTAGTAGCCGAAAAATGCAAAACACTTGGTGCCAATGTTTACGAAACATTTTCGACATCGCCTGCAGCATAAATCAATTTCTGTTATTGTACTTTGGCAACTATGTAAGCATTTCTCTTTATATACATTTCTAATTGCATTGTGAAACATGAATTCACATACACTGTGCCTGAAATGCAGGGAAAAAACAAATTGTATGCATTTTATATAACATTACACAATGGAACGTACGATCTTTCTTTTTGTTTTTTCCCTTTTTTTTCTGATGACAGTATGCCCACATGTTATAAATACTTGGTTTTTATTATAATTTAATTTAAAAACAAAAATAGGTTTAATTTCGCGTGTATGTACATTTTTAAGAAGGATGAACACTTTGGAATGGATGGAAACACAAGTTAAAATAAATTTGTATTATCTTTTTATCTACAAAACATGACAACAATGTATGGATTTCATTTTATGTTTCCATATATATATTATGAAAGGATGTTATTTAGAGGGAAAAATTTTTACTTTTACAAGGAAATATGGTATTAGCAGTATTTAAATACTTTCGAATTAAGGGGTAATATAGCTTTGTGGAGGCTAAAAAATTAAATTATTTTTTCTACACATTTATATAAAAAGGAAGGGAAACATTTGCTAATGGGTGGACACCTATATACGTATGTAACAGACAGTGAAAATCTGAAGTAAAAATTTTCTTTGGAATTTTTTTAAGAACAATATGGGGACTTGACATCTGTCGGCAAATAATCGTTTTTTACTTGAAATTATAGTAAGTGCTAACGCGACTCGTGCAGCACCTAAGTGGTGTTGTCGAAAATTGGATATAATTTTAATTTTGCTCATTCGAAACAAATTTCAAATAAATTGAATAGAAATACATATACAAATACATGTAAAATAAATTGTATTGTAAATTAAGTATATATGCGACTTTTTTATATACAAACTTCCTACAGCGCAGTTGGGAGAAACGTTATGACTGAAGTGGAAGTTTTAACAGGTGGCGACGGCATCGATTCGGTTGAGCCCGTGGTCAACTGTTTTTGTTTTGTCTAAATTTATTGAATAAATTTATAAAAATTCCGAAATTAAAACTTGGAAAATAAAACTTGCTTGTTTATTAGAATATAGGTTTTTTACAAACTCATTCTGCGTATATTTTACAATGAAATGCCTGTAATCTCAACTGTAAGGTTGTATCGTATACAAAAATGTTTATTGCATACATATATTATCCTAAGTAAATGCGTACAAGATATCGGCCATAGCACTAACATACCCACACACCCATAAGTCTATTCAATCACATACACTGAAATACACAAGTCTTTCTTGTGCTTGGACTTTAAAGATATATTATATGTCCTCAAAAATGTTTCGTATTATAAGATCGAACATTTCGCTAGCAATAGTACCGTTATAAAAAGATTAGAAACTTAGAAAAATAATAGTAACAATGACCGAAGTAATAATAGAATATAATTAAATATTATTATTACGAAATATTGTTATTTGTTTTCCTCTCTTCCTGTCAATTGCATTTTATAAGCAAGGTAAGAGTAGAAGTAAAGTTAGTTAGAAATCTTCAGTTTTTATATATTTTCTAGCGTCACAAACACAAAACCTTTTTTTTATGGTTATGCTCACTTATGATGCTCTAAGCACGCATAAGTGCACACAAGTACGTCGACTATAGCGCTAATGCACCCTGGCGCACTTCTGCTTTGAATGCATTGTGCCATTGCAAACATACGTACGTCACAAAAAGTTCTATAGCTTGCGTTCTATGCTCATTACCGTTTTTTTTTTCTGTTCTATGCTCGTTTCCGTTTTTTTTTTTATTTTGTTATTTCCGGCTCTTTCATAACATGTGTAAGTACAAATAGCGCGCATTCATCTAATATCTATTCTTTTTTTTTGCGGGAATGTTGCCAGCAACATTTTCCATCTTATAATATATATTGCTTTTGTGTGCGTTTCAGTTTTATCACTCTTGCTTCAGACCTTTGGTTTGCTTACGTTTTATGCCATGATCACCAAAATGTTTAGCACAGAAACGCACCGTGTTATCATGTATAGAGTTTTTTTTATAAATTTGCTCGGTAGAAGATTATGATTAAAAACGATAAACTTCCTACTGACAACGTCAGATGGCATCTAGCAACACCCAGTGTTGCCAAATTTCAAAATTATTGCCTTTTATGTACGATCAAAATATATACTTCTCCTAATTAGACGCAGGTATAATCTGCTTCAAGGTGCATAAAGGCAATAATGTATTTTCTTCTTTAGTTTGTTTTACAGTTGCGATTACAAGAATGAGTGTATACTTGGCAACCAATTTAAACGAATTAATTACTCCTGTCTTTACCTTGCATATACGATTTATCATCCCTGTCTTTATAGGGATCGGCGAGTTTTCAATATTGTAAAATATCGGAAAATTTATTTCGCATTAGGTGGCGTTCATAATAATAAAAAATATACTGGAATCGTAACGTCAATTGACACTTAACGGTATAGAATTTTCAATCACTGTTAAAGAATAATAATAACAAAGAATTCTTATATGTATTGTTGCTTATTATTTATAATAGATGCCTCTGTTATTAAAACGATTCACGATTATATTTTAGATAGTATCGGTGAAATCTCTTGACTCTGAATGTAGCAATTTTGATATCTTGAGATTTGGCGTACAGATTTGAGTGTATTTGTTTATATGATTAGATCGTATCGAAGATTCTCACCATTACCTATTCTGGAGATTGTCTTTTACTTACATGAAATTTTGAACTAATCTTCGTTTTTTTTATGTTACCAAAAAGCTTTGCATAAAAAATATATTTCGATATACCGATATTTTGTGGAAACAGATTTACATCCGAATCAATTATACAGTTTTAAAACCCTATAAACATTACTTTAACTGTAGAGTTTTTATTATCAGTTTCCAAGTGATGAAATTTAGAAGCTGATACTATAGCATCATGCAAATAAATTTAGTTGGCGATTTCCACTTTCCATGCTCTCTTTTCACGTCAAATTTGGTCATAACAAAATTTGTGTCAGTTTAAATAAATTTGCATTCGTATTGAGTATAAACCAATAAAAATTACCACCACACTCTCTCTCTCTCTCTCTCTCTCTCTCTCTCTCTCTCAAAGTTGTTTTACACGAACAAACGGTTATGAAAGGGAAATCTCAGTACATTATTCAACCTTTGCAATTATAATTTGTGCATTTTGTTAAGCACACAATGTTTTTATCATACACACAGAAATAAGAAATTTATTTAAGAGATTAGAAATTTCCAAATTAAAATTTTATAAAATTCTATTAGTATTTCATTTTGCATGCTTCTTATTTCTTACGATATCTAGTTTCTTTATAGAAAACAAACAAACGTCACAATTTATCTCCCGTTTTTTCCAGCTTTCTCATTATATTGGAAAATTTCCTGCACTCTGTTGGAAAGTTAGCGATACTGTTACATAATGCTTATGAAATTCACTATCATCAATCATCTTGCAAAAGTTTTTAAATCTGATACTAGTTACACGGTGAGTCCCCTTATCAAGAATTGCCAAAAAAAAAAAAAAAAAACACTTGAAAGATTTTTTAGGAGAGCTTCAGCCACTTGGTTTTGTTAAATCTGTTTGCGAGCAAATTAATTAATGAAAGTTTTTACGGTTTATGATTCTATACATAATAGAGAAGACGCTAGAAAATGGCAACAATTTTCCATGCAATCTAAATTAAAATTCTCCTTTTTGCTTACTATATACTATATACTATATATATATATATATATATATATACTATTCCATATGTCAATATAGCTACTTATATCTCTTTAATGGCAGTTTAAAAACCGGGCAATTGTTAGCAAAAAGCGATTTTTTTTTTATTTAAATAATATCGGCAAAAATTACTCATAATATATTTCATATATTCAACATTAATCGTATAAGCATTAATCACTGGCTTATGCTGAGAATCATGGATAGGAAGTCGGCTGGAAATTGATATAATCTCTTGAAAGACAAAAAATTTAATTTCCGTTTTTCCTCTTATACTATCATTATATATCATTATATATCAGTATTACTAGTATACAGTATTGTAACGACGACAGTTTGGCGCGTTTTTCTCAATAATTGTTCGATAGCATTATTGCTTTTCAATGGTAAAAATTTGTATGCTAAAGACTTGTCTTTCTAAAAGGGACAAATGCATCTTAATACTTGACATTTGTGTGATTGTTGTTTTTCTATACTACAAAGAGAGAATATATATTTATACTAATTTTATCATTTGCGTAACTTAACATTCTCCTACAACAGATTTTGTGTACTTATTTGCACAAATGAAATAGAAATCTAAAATTGAAATCAGATTTCATACTATGGTGGAGGCTCGTATTGAATAAAAATTTCTCCTTTCTATCTATTTCTCGGGTAAGCTTTTTCGGGCGTTATCATTTCATAGATAGTAACCATTTATATGTGTGATATATATTTTCGAGAAAAATTATTCTTTAAAAAAACTAATCAAATACCGTACATTCGGTGATTTCCAAGTAATAAACACACTACAAATAATTACATTATAAATCTGAAATTTCTTTTGCAATATTTAGTACTTGGACATCGCGGAAAGAGAGATAGATAACTTTTAACGGAACTGTCAGAAAATATTTGTTCTTCAACGAATCGATGCAAAATTATGTCCATGTCAAGCTGAGAGACATCGAAAAAAAAAAAAAAAAGGATACCTATGCTTTTATGTTTACCAATGAGAGTTAAATGTTTTCACCACACGTTCAGCTGTGATGATTGAGCTTCATTTTACGTCGCATATATATATATATATATATATATATATTCATAACTACCCCGGCCTACCCCGTTGTAAAACCATATGTAGAGTCAAACAGAGGATAACAATGCGCAACTGTTCTTCGTCTTTTAAGGTTTGTTTGTATATTTAAATGCAAGCTTGCAAGGCTTTCACATTGAATGTGAAAAATCAGTTGCAGAGTTACGTGATTAAAGAATACAAGTATTTTAGCAACAAACAAAAATTCAAAAAACTTATTTATCAAAAAAAAAAAAAAAAAAAAAAAAAGTAAAAGAAATTTAAGAAATTTAAGAAAAAAAAAAAAAGCTCACATATTTTGTATAAAATTTGTTAAAATTATACACACGTACTACACAGGTTTAAAATAAAAATAAGTAAAAATTTTTTAAATACAGTTTTAAAAAATTGAATTTTTATACTTAAAACAAAAAAAAAAAAAGAAAAAGGAAAAGAAAAAGGAAAAAGAAAAATAAAAAGGAAAAAAAAAAAAGAGTTATGCTGAGTTGTTAACAAGTCGAAGGAAAACACACACACAAACACTCTTCTTTATAAAATTTATCGAGAAGGGTAAGTTCGTCGTCGTAGAAGTTTATCATTCACATGCATGTGTGCATATATACGTACGTACATAAAGTACATTTATGTGAATATCTCTCTAATACAATTTTTACACTTAACATTAACTAAAGCACATGGATACATATGCACATAAACGTATACACATACATATATATACGTAATGATTTATTGAGCATTGTGGTTTGAGTGATTTAATTTTTCCTTAATATCGATTAGGACAAGCTCTTGAAAAATATTTAAATATTTCTTGTCTTGCTTGGCTCCATATCCGTGTCCCCGTGTCCCGTGTTATCCGTCTCCATATTCATACTATAAAATAGAAATATTTGCGTGCGCCTGTAAAACAAACACCAACAACCGCAACTATAAAGTTTATTTATTTACATTCTTTTAAAATGAACAACCAGACAACTCCCTCTGCATGTGTGTGTGTGCGCTTTTGAGCATACATGTTTATTTCAGCAAATTTACGCGTTCGAGCATGTATTTCTGTGTAACAAAACAAAAAGGAAAAAAAAAATGTTAACTTTGCCTACAACATTTACCGTTAGATGTGTTATATATCTTAACCTTTTTGTGCTTACACACACACACAAACATATATTTTCTATTATATAATATAATATAATATAATATCTATGTGAATACATTTGTATACTTACACGCGTATAAACAGACACACTGTAAAATCATTTTATGTTATGTTTCAAAGAATCGTAAAATATCTTAACATCCGTGTCGTAGTTTATGTAGCTGTGCGTTACACTTTATTTATTATTTTATTATATACATAGAGAGAGAGAGAGAGAGACAAAGACGAGAGGCTTGACCCTAGATGTATGCATATTATGTTTCTTTTGTCACTTGAAATGTTTATAAAATAATTAAGTTAAACAAACGCATTCGTCGGTTTGGAACCTAATTATTGGTTACTTAGATATAGGAAATGTGGAACAAAATCTTAAGCTGCTCTGTTAATTGTATTTATCTGTGATTCCAGGTAGCCGATCTGAACCAACTTTTGCAATGAATTCTTTGATTAATATTAATTCAAATTTATGTTAAAATTTTAAATATAATTTTTACTTTAGAGTGCAAGTTAACGATATTTTTTCAAAATATTCTTTTCTTAAAGATCTTTACTAATTGTAGGCCTAATTGTCTTGTTTACTATTTTAATGTCCAAAAAATCTTTATAGATTTGATTTTGTTTTAATTGTATGAATTTTTTTATATCAACTACTTCAACATTTTTAATTTTTTTTTTGTTAAAACAGTTTGGATTGTTTTAAAGTAAATTCAGAAAATTTTTTTTTTTTTTTTTTTTTTTTTTTTTTTTTTTTAAGAAATATGACATTCTGGAGAAAAAGAAATGTATTTATTAATTTTTTATGAATTTATGGGGTCATAAAAGATTCAGCATAGCCGTATATAACTTTCTTACTTGTTTTAGTACAAAATATCACCTTTTCAGCGATCATAAATTTGCAGTTCTTTTATCGGTATTTTACGAGATATCGTTTATCACAGCCATCTACTGAAAAAAATAGTAAATCTAGTTTTCGCCATTAAAACAAATTTAAAACAAATTTTTCCGTTTATTCTCATTATGAATTATATGTTATTTATATGCCTATGGCTGTAAATATATCATATCTTGTATGCCTTTCTACCAGATTTAATGGAAGGATTTTTACAATTAAACTAAGCCGTATAGATAATCGGGTCCTTGATCTGATTTAGGTGATTTTTAAACTTTAAGTTCAAATTCACGATATTAATGTAAAGAAATCTAAGATATCAATAATTTCTCTAGGGAAAATTTTAATATATCTGAAAGATAGTTTCAATAGACTAACCACAGATAGCAGATAGGGTGTCAAAAAAATTAAATCGATTCGCCTAATTACGCTGAATTTTATATAGTTTTTTATATGTAACTTTAAAATACAATACACAAATGCAGCATAAATAATATGTAATTGTTTTGATGTACGTAATACCCAGTACAATTTGATATAGACTTGTTGTCTCTTATTATATCAGACTGACCAGTTCAAAATGATTTTCTGATTCTGATTTTAAATCTTTCTGTCTGTCTGATGTCAGTTCAGTTACTTTCGTCGCAAAACTAGAATTTGTAATTCTTAAGATATTTTAATGATCGGGAATAAACTAATTCGGGAACTTTTTATGTCCAATCCGGTATATAAATAAAACGTCGAACAATTTTTCTCATCTTTGTATATTTCTCGACAAAAATCGATAAAAAAAAAAAGAAATAGTATTTTGTTGTAATTACTGACCGACTGAATGTGAAAAATTCGATTTGAATTTGTTTGGGTCTTCTTCTTAAAAAAAAAATAAACAAAAATAAGTCTTAAATATGGTAATCACAGGCGTGAATGCTAATATTTTATAATGAAAATATTGATATAAAACAGTGATTTGTTATATAAATTTGTTGTGATAAGTTTGGACTACATAAGTATATTTTTGGACATATTCCCATATAGGAGAGTTCTTATGAAAAATAAGCTTTCGCGTATGGTAGCATGATATTTCATGAAAAAGATAAAAATTTGCATTAAGTGAGACCACATAACATTTTCACAGTTGTTTGAATACGTAGAGTATTGAAATATGGCGTGTACTTTTTCTCTCTAATAACTCGTCCACGTACATTGGACATTCGTAAGCTCTTTCTTTATTCAATATTGAATGATTTGAATTTACTCTATATATATGTTCACCATTTGCTTTATAGCATCTTTGAGAAATATATACAATGCATTTAGTATAAATTATTCGCTCGGTCGCCATAATATTAGAATTCTCAAGGCTACAAAAATTGAAGCAGACTTAGCCAAAAATTTGAGGCATATATTCTTATTGGCTAAATGCCACCAGGTCATCTTTAAACTATGACCCGCTTCATAAATTCAAAGAAAGTACTGAAATTATATCAAAATGATTATTTCACACTCAGCAGATACATTGATAAGAAATTTCTTGGTATTTATAAAGGGTGTCTCCCAATAAGAGTGCACTAAATATTGCATTTAAAAATAAAAACATTTTTGTTTTCGAGTGATATTATTGCATTGTCACACACACACACACACACACACACACACACACACACTCTGTAGACACTTTCCGATGAAGTATGAAATAAAATATCCGGCAAATGGTCCTCGTGGCTCTGATGACAGGTCATTACTCATACGGGATTTAAAAAATAATTTTAAATGACTACCTATAATAATAATAGATAAATATATTTTATATCGTGTACTATATTTATAACATATGTCCGTACCCAAGTTTATTCCGAAAGGTTCAGTTATTCTCTCTGTCAATGTATTAGAAATAAATTTTTTTTGTTGTTTTGAAATTTCTCTCTGCTAAATAAAAAAATCATACAAGTTTGACTTCTATATGAATATTTTATTTAACGGAACGCCTAAAACTATGCATTAAATATACTCAAGCAAGTTTAATGTTCAATCCTTCTGCAATAACTATGAGTAGATAAATGCATTTTTGATTTTCAAGGCTTATAGTCAATCATTAGAAATCAATTACGATAAGAGAAATACGCTGTACGCTTTCCTGAAAAAATTAATTTTTTGATTCGATATGTGACAATGGATGAAACATGGCACCATTATTTTACACCGGAGTCCAATCGATAGTCAGCCCAAGTGGACTGCTTGTGATGAACCGACTATTTTGGGAGTAAACACAAATCATACTATAAAATTGGTATCAAAAAATTGTATGACCGCTATAATATAATGTTGTATCGCCCTCGAAGGCAACTATATTGAATAATAAAATCAAATTCTATCAAAAAAAAAAAAAAAGAATTTTTCAATGTTAGCCTACGAATTTTTCAGTCCATCTGGTATATGCAATCTTTAATTCATTTCAATAGAAAATTTTAATACATTTTTTAATAAATGTTGTTGTTGTTGTTGGATTATAATTGAGTTGTTAGGAAAATGAAATTTCTTGGAATTTCTAGTGTAGAAAAAGAGTTTGTTTCTTTGGTTATGTGTATTGTGAAATCATGGATAACAATTTTCAAACATTGCCCAACAAAAAAAAAAAAAAAACTTTGGACACATTTGAAGATTTTTTTTTTTAGGTTTTAAATATTAACATTATATAGGTTATGTTTTATCAAATAATTTTATTAAAAATAAAACAATAAGTTTCGGGTTTTTTTTTCTCTGTTAAAACCTTAAATATTCAATACGTCGTAAAACGAAAGTTCTAAATCAAATTCGATAGTCAATAGAGCATATATCAAATCTAATAATAGACTTAGCTTTGACTAATATGATGCTAGATATTAAGCATGATAATGAATGAATAAAGTTGAACGAGAAAACTTAATGTTTTCTTTTTTGTTTTTTGTTTTTGAAAAATTAATTCTTTTTGATCAATTAATTCGTATCTCTCAGACGATCACTTTAATTACGAAAGCAATATTATGTGTTGTTCGCGGTGTTGTCTTTGTATCTACTATAGCCGGAATAATCTTAATTACGATGAGATATTAAGTCGAATTGATCTTCTTTTTGCTAAAATTGAGATGGAAGCAGACATTTTGTTTAAGTATAAACTGAATTCGCGTACGGAAGCTTCTCTCTATATGGTTTATAAAATGGTTAATATAGATGAAAGACAAAACAAAAAAAAAAAAATCAAAATAAGAAAATATTTTTTATTTAACTTCTTATTTGTAATAAATTTTTATATAAATTTCGATACATAAATATTAAAATAAAACAAAAAAAATTAATTTCTGTCAAGTACTTAATTATTAATATATAATATAATAATAATAATAATAATATAATATAAAAATAATGATAATAATAATAATATAAAATAATTAAAATCGTTATGAATCGAATGAGACTATAGATTAGAAATTATAGTTTAGAGTATAGGTTACAAAATAAGTCCGGTATTGTAGTTGTTTGTTAGTGAGTTGTTATTAAAATTTCGGTAAATTTTTTTTTACAAGTAATTCATGTCCTGGAATTTGTAAGTATATGTAAGTATTTTAAGAAGAAGAAATCCTTTCATAACGAATATATTTATTCTAATGTGCAACATTGATAATTAGCGCGACAAATATTTGCCCCTAATTGACGTTTGAAGAGTGCATGTTTGTGTGCGTAAATGTGTTTGATTCTTTTCTAATTTCTTTTGAATGGCGCGCTCTTCTTCTAACAAAATTGTAAAAACACACTAATCAAGTCAAGAGCATGTTTTCGAGAGTTCTTAGCAGCAATTATGTTATCTCTCTTAAAGGATAGAAAACGTGTAGGAATTTCGCAAACGTTTCTTTAGGCATAAACTTGCTCCCATCGTACTTTAGCGATTTTCTACATGAATTAACAAGTTGCGCGCGCCCGTTCTTCATATAATATATCTTCTTATACATATGCTTTTCTTTAATTTTTCTTTAAGTGTGTCTCTCATTGACGTCGTCATTGCTGGGTATTGTTATATGAAAGATTCACCAACAAAAGCAAGTCAAGTATACACTTAACATATTGTTATTGTTTATACGTAAAAACACAAAATGTGAAGTGAATTTTTATTCCCTTCCATGTACCACTTGTATTATTCTGCAAATTTTTTTTTTTTTTGTTTTTTTTCCATCCACCAAAATACGAGATACGAGTACGGTACGATTATGATAAAGTTCCTTTTTATGTTTGCAACATCCTAAGGGGAAAGAAAAATTATTTAAATAATTAAATATGTTATGACCCTATATTTAATGGCCAATGTTTGCGAAAAATTCGTTAAGATCTGAAGGGATAATTAAATGAAAAAAAAAAAAAACTAAAAGAAATCCTTACTTACTCAACTAACTATTCTATTGAACAGTTCTAGCCATAAATCCTGTGATTTACAAATTGTTGTTCATTTTTCTTTTTGTGTTGTCCTCAGTTTTAGCTTTTGCATCCATTCTCAACTCATTTTGTAAAACTGTTCCCGAATCGGCGAAGCTTGAATTATTATTAGACCAAATTATATTATTCATAGTAGAAGAGACAGGAACCGTAGTACCCATGCGAGCGCCTACTGGTCTTGTCTTGTTAGGCTTCTTCCTTTTTCACTACAAGCTGGGCCATCTCGCCACAACGCAAATATATTGCTCGAGCACGCCCGGTTATTCATAGCATCACTCATGAATGCAGCGTTACTTTTAGAGCGAGCCGTAAAGTTTACGATAGAACTTTTGCCTAATGCAGTATCAGGTGTTGCACTGTTAGATGGATAGTTAAATTTCAAAACATTATCGTTCATCTTTTCATTCTTTGTAAACACTGAATGTGATATTATTCCTGTCGAGGAAGAGGATATAGAATGGGAACTGGTTGCAGAAACTGGAACATTATTTGTAGCTACGAATGTAAATACGGGATGTGATATTACGTCTGTCATGGAAAAGGATATAGAACTGGAACTGGTCACAGAAACTGGAACAGTATCTGTGGTTGTTGTAGCGCCATACTAATTAAAAGTAGGCCAAGTAATGCTAACGCTTGCGTTAGTATCTGCCTTAGCATTGGGAACTGTTGAAATATTATGGAAGTTGTCAAACGCGTTTGCTGTGTTGGAGACGTTTCCATCAGCTGTTGGTTTGAACTTTAGTTGAAATAAGTTTTCGTTACAAGTTTCCCTTAATTTCTCCTCTTCGTTACCGCTGCACCATTTATTATTAACAGAGAAAGAGTAAGGTAATAGAACATTTTGTTGTAACGCTTGATCGGTTTTTGCGATATTGGGTGAAAGGCCAAACTTACAGTTGTTGTTGTTGAACAATGTTCCATTTCGAATGAAAGGATGGGATGCTGTAACATTAGTTGAATTGGTGGCAGTTATCGTCGTTGAGCACAAAGGGTTTTTGTGCCAAGAGTCACTGCCAGATGTGCTAGCGTTTGTGTTAGAGCCGGAAACTGTATTTTGTTCTATCCCCCTTGAAGCTTCTATTTTATTTAGTAGCATGGTTTTCCGGAAAATCTCTTCTGATTTGTTGCGCAATTGTAAACTGAGATCAGCTACAGTAGCTTCTAAAGTTTTCACATTTTCATCCGATTCGGTGTATTGTTTGTGTAAATTTAAAAAATTCGATTCAGACAAATTGTATTCTTTTTCTAGCTCTATGTACTTTTTCTCGCTTTTGTCAAGTTTCTCCTTTAATTCGTTCATTTTCTTTCGCACGTTACACAGTTGAACCTGAAGGTTATCGTTGAGAGTTTCAGTCGAATCTCCATCATCGAAACTTAAAAAAATTTTCTCAATGTCCAAATCACTCGAACGACATATCGGACAAAAGTCGGATCTCATCATCCAATTATCAATACACTCAAAATGGTACACATGTCCACACGAAGTGTAGCTAATGTTGTCAAGATCGCTAAAATATTCAGCACATATGGAACAAATAACCGGCATCACGAATTGCGTTAACTTAATCTGAAATTTCCAAAAAATCATAGTTAAATATGATAAAATATATTTATATTTTCAGAACCTGCTAAATGGTAACGAAACTGCAGTTTAAAATGCACACGATATTCGATTCTGTTCGTTGGCTTTCCACTCACCTAACACACAATATTTACGATAATGTTTTACCAGCAAATCAAACAACCTCGAGGCTTAATTATATTCCAGTTTTTTATTTTATATTAAAATAAATTTATTTT
>KK351031.1:585695-596329 GCA_000671755.1 Glossina brevipalpis
AGAAGCACTAAAAGCATGATTAGTATGTAGTTGTAGGTAGTTTTTCTTTCAAAATGGAATCCTTTGTTGGCTGTGATTGGATTCGATTAATTCCATTAAAGCTCAGTTAAATCTTATAAAAAAATTATTAAGAAAAATAAATGAAACTACAATTTGAAGTCTTGATGGGCGACCAAATCAATCGATATATCTGAAATGAAATGAGATCGTTTTGCAATATACGTCTATACGGTTCCTTTTTATGCTTTCTTTTTTTTACTTTTCTATATTACTTTACTATGAATGAATGCGTTCACCATTAATGCTGGAAAGTAGTTTCACAAATAATCTCTATGTTGATTACACAAACAGTCAATCAACCGCAAGTTTCGGCTTACAGTTGCTCTTTGAAGTTATAGGGACGCGATAAGAATACATACATACGCGTCCTCCCGTTATGCTTTCAACATAAATATCTGTAATAAATATGTGATTCCTTACATGGGCACCTACACTCTACCCTACTCTACCCTCTACTCTATCCTATCCTACCCGATTATTCATAAGCTGCATATAAAGACGTCTTCTATTAACTTTTAAGCTTCCTTTTCCTTTGAGTTTCCTTTCCTTTACTTTTTTTTTTTCATTAGCACATTTTTTAGAGTAAATATTGTCATATGTCAAATTAGTTTGCATACAAGTGGACGCTCATATGCTGGCAAACATGTACATCTACACACACATACACACAAATCCACACGTCCGCAAGCATGTATCGACACATAAAAGCAGGAAAAGATTATGAAGCATAGGAGAAGCATAGAAGAAGCATAGAAGTGTAGAAGTATGCGAGAATGCAAAAATTAAAAACTAACTGTACATGCTTACGGTTATGCATTCTACGGGCAATTACTCATTATATAGGTTAGACATAGTCTTATTTTGAAAGTGTATAGATACGTGCACACACACACATACACACTTCTATTAGACATACGGTTAAGTACTCGTATATATTTAGGTAATTGCAAATAATGTGAAAAGTGTGTAAAAAAAACTGTTGAGAATGTGGTTACTTAGATAATTCGTTTCTTTTCTCTTTTCTCTTTTCTTTTCTTTGCATATAAAGATGTGAACGATATATTTACTTTAGTTGTAAATTTAGGTTTCGTTCTTTAGGCGTAGTATTACATCAAGTTAATGCATAAATGATTTTCAAGAAGTCAGTTATTTTGTGTGTAAAATTGAAAAGGTGGTGTGTTAACATGCTGAACTATATTTTTAAAGAATTTCGTTTTCATTTCAATTTTTTTTTATTTTTCTGAATAGCTGAAGAAAATGTTATTTAAAAGACAATTGTGGTTATAATCCGAATAATAACAAATTTCCTAAAGCTATATTTCATGTTTATCGTTTATTGCGTTTGAATTCAAAAAAAAATCTTTTAGAATATCGAAGCATCCACGAGAGGTATTGAAGTTTTTTTTCGACGTATGAACAGGGGAGAACTGGGAGTTTCAGTTAAAAATTGCATATAAAAGGTGTCTTAATAAGCATGAGCACACTATTTGAATTTTGTGTCATTTTTTTCATGCGAATAGCAACTCTGAAATTTGACAGCTGTCACGTACGATTGCTCTGATTATTAAAAATTGAGCGCTACGCAAAAACAAAAAAAAAAGAATGCGTTGTAATTGTGAAACAAACAGCTATACGATGGACGCACGAAGATAAGTATCGTCGAAGGCGACTCTTCTCTCGTTGATCAATTCTGTATTCAATTCATTTCAGTTATGCCCTTTATATCGCATAAGTTGTTGACAGTGATGAGTGGAATTAACCGTCTTCCAATCTCATCGTATCCGATCTTTGCAGATTCATTCATCTTGAACTGAAATCAATTTCTCCGAAAATGGTTTTGTAGATCGAAATTTGAGTCATTGCACTTTTCGCCTTTTCAGCATCCGAATGGTATGATTCTCATTGTATCCAACCTTATGAAAACGATATTAAAACAATTTTTTGGTCATTAAATGAAATAATCCAATCTTCTTCTTCTTTTTTAAAATTGTCATCAAATTTTATTAGCAACAAGGACGAAGGGCCTTTAACAATCATAAATTTCAAAACCATAATTTCAGCATAAATATTATTTTTGGCAAAAAACCGATAAAACGTTACCACATTAATTGAAGTGATGTAAGAAAATTTTGGGCGAATTTCTTCAAAATTACTTTCGAATGAATTTTTTTTTTTAATATAAATGAAAATCTAATAAAAATCTATTTCCTTTTGGCAAATAATATATGCTTCATCAATTATGACTGAATGAAAAATTTTTTTGTTTTTTTTTTTTTCATTTATAGATCCATGAATGGATTAGGCGCAGTGAGACATAAGACCTATATGTATTCAGATTAATGAGTTGTTCTTGCTTGATGATTGGCTCCTTTAATGTCAAATATTAGTTTGGGGAAAAGGTAATCCATTATTCTCCAATTCGAAATGTTAAATAAAGTCCTGAAGTTCTTATAAGATTGGATGGATTACCTTTTCCCCAAGCTAATATTAATCTTCTTTGATTTGATCGATCAATTCTGTTTAGTCTGGCGTTCAAATTAGAAAAATGAATTCAAGCTTTAGCTGTTTCGAAATTATTGATTGTGTGGTAGAAGGAAATGTTTAAGTAAAATTTAAAATAGATCAGAAAAATGAATTTTAAAAGAAAAGTCACAGCAATCTTGATAAAGACTAAAAGCTACTTAAGACGAGTTTTGTTGCTTGGAAAAAGTATATCGCGTACAGACTCTTATAATTATTAAAGACGAGGAGAAAGAGGATATTGAGAATGTGAAAACGAGATTCACTACTAAGGCATTCTTCAAACAAATATCAGGTGAGATCACTTTGATCATCTTGAGATCAACTTTATCATATATGCTAAGCAACTTAAACTACCATGAAATGAAAATAGTATCGGACACAAGACCAAAGATTAAGAAAAGGTGAATCTTGTAGAAAAGATGATCTTAATTTGATCTTGGTTTTTCATGATATTTATCCTTCCAAATCTTGCAAGATGATAATCCAAATATGACAAAAGGCAATTTTATGGGAAATACTTGACAGAGAGTATGCGCAGATCAGTTTTAATGTTTCGATAAAAAAAAAACACAATGATCTGAAATGCAGATTAAATGAAAATTTTCGAAATTCAAATCATTTGCCATGAAATTCACATGAATTTCAAATACATGCATGTTATGGAAGATCTTTTTTCTTAATAAGTTTCAAAGATGATCGATCTGCTGTCAGAAAACGCCACAAATAAAATAATAGAAGGAATGAAATCTCAAAATTTCATATTCCCTAACAATTGAGGTCACTAAGCTCGTTTTATCAACACATTGCTCTCATTTACATTAAAATGTTACTTTCATTTGCAAATAAATTTAAAAAAAAATTATTATTTTAATATTTTTTCTGTCATGCGTGCGCTTGCATTTTAAGATAACAAACAGTAAATGTATGTATCATATACAATATAAACATCAATGTGCAGCAAAATTTATATAGAAATTTGAGTGTTCATTTCATTTCTTTATATAACCATCAACGAATAGTGAACACCCAAAAAGCATACGCTTTAAAGATCACATAAAGTATGCGCATGAATTTGATCAAGACATGGATGCATGCATGCATGCATGCTTCCATTTCCATCTGTGTATCTGAATTTCAAAAAATATGTTCAAAAAGTGGAGAGAGAGAGAGAGAGAGAGAGAGAGATTAGTGCACAAAAATTCTACACAAAATTAATTTAAATATGAAAAATCAAGTTTAAACATAAACGCGACCTATTTACAAGTACACCATCTCAGTCATCTAATGTGTTCGCTTCTTTACACAATTATTTCAGTTCTGAAATCATTTTTTAATGATAATAATAATATGATTTAAACTGTGCAAAATGACTTATATGATCGCAAAATGTGTGACGATTTTCTGTTTTTTGAAAACTTTAGAGTTCTGAATCAGAAACAGAAAAATTAAAAGCGTATATGAATCGCTCTATAGATTGACTTAATTTGCAACTGATATGTGAACAAGATGAATTAAGAGAAACGGGCACAATCAATTTATTACAGTAGGTAAGACGGACAGACATCGATAATCGATAAATCAATTCAAGCTTCAAACAGTCTTGTATTATTCATTTTAGAGTTTACTTTAGAGTTTTTCTCTTGAACTTTTTAACAAAATTTTCGAATACGAATTTTAAAATGAAAAAAATTATTTATGAAAAAATGTTGTTCGTATTGTAGTTCCGTTTCATAATATTTTTGTCTTTTGGCGAATATACCTTCTACATATATAATCTTAAGATTAAGTGAACATGCATACTCTAACTTAAAAGTGATCCTCTAGTTACATTTGCTGTTTTTAAATCATTTGAATATACAAGAAAATTATTTCGTTAAAAAGAAGTGAATAAAGTGAACAACCGAACCATTTTTGAATATAAAAAACATTTAATAGGATCTTATACATAAATGAAGATATTACTTACGATTCGTAAGAGCATTTTATTGTGAAATTTCTAAACTACATCTTTGGATGTTACAAACCAATTGAAAAAACTAGTAAACCAACCTCATTTCAAGATTGTATCGGTTTAACATAACCGCTAATAGATAATAAGGTTTTTTTTTTTTTTTTTTTTTTTTTTTTTTTTTTTTTTGAATTTCTAAGTAAACAAATTTGAAATGATATTAATATTTTTCAGAGAGATTTTGAGACACATTAAAGATCATAGAAGGCAGTTAACGGTTATTTATATACTTTTTTCAAAACAAAAAATAAATTCTAAAATTATTTTTCATTAATTAATTAATCGGAAAGATAATTATTTAATTTTTTTTTTCTTTTTTTTTAATTTTCATTTCATATTAATTACATATATAGAATAAAATGAATGAGTTTTATTTTTTTTGAAAAATATTAAATATTTGATTAAAAAAAATTTTTTTTTTTTTTTTTTTTATCTTAATTAACAGCAAAACACTATCACACGTATGGATAATTAAGTGTGGAACGTCTAATGAGTTTACTAGCGGCAGAATTTTGGTTTCATTGGAGTTAACATGAGACGTCCGAAAACATCATTAAAGAAATATTTTTATTTCACAATAATATGTGCTCTGCTGCTTATATTCGGATTTAATTTAAAGTAATCAAAATATAATTTTTTTACTTAATTTCATAAATACAAAGTAAACTTATTCATTCTACATATATCCATATATACATACATACATACATACATACATATATACATACATTTAGAGAACGTGAAGTATGGAAATCAAAAACTTCGACACATCTTTCGCCTCCATCCACACGATTAACGCATCAGCAACAACAAAAACAACAACAACAACAACAACAAATTGTATCCCATTCAAATATCGGCTATGATGATGATGATAAATACAATGATGAAACGTATAGTCCCGAAATGGAGGAGGACAAAAATGATGATAAAAAAATTTTACCATCAAATCACAAAACTGTCCATACCACAAAAATCACGAATACTGAAACAGAGTTAACCAATAGTGAACAAGCGCAACAAAATCCATTTGCTTCCGATCCTTTAGAGCCTAATAAGAGACCTTGGTTTTTCAAGAATGGCAAACGTTATCCAAATTCGGCGCCAATCTATAAAAAACGTAAAGGTGGAAAACTTCATTTACAGGGTTCGAAATTATTCCCATTTCAAGATTCACAAAGTGATCGTATTATAAATCAACTTATGTATGTGCCATCCAATTACGAGAAAATTAAGGCTAGTGGTAAATTGAAAACCATTCTCTTATATAACGGTTTAGGTTCTTGGAATATCAAACAAGGTACATTTTGAAAAAAAAAAAAAAAAAAAAAAAACCACAAACAAATTTATTTAACTACTTGCACATATATGTACTTACCTATACATAAACATATTTATGCATTTTATTAGGCCGAGATATCTTCCTGCGCTCAAAATGCCCTGTGGATACATGCGAAATTACAGCTGTTCGTGATCGAGCCAATACCGCAGATATGATTCTATATAAAGATCATTATATACCAACGGGTTTTAGGCGTCCAGTTAATTCCCGCCAAGTTACAATGCTATATCATTTGGAATGCCCCTATCATACACAAAACGTTAAAGTGGCAGATGCGATCAATTGGACAGCAACATATAGGTAAAATTAAATAAAAATTTGAGAATAAAAAAAAAAAAAAAAAGAAAAATTAATATAATAAAAAATTTTATTTAAAATTAAAATTAAAATTTTTATTTTTTTTTGTTCCTTATAGACGTGATAGTGATATCGTGGCTCCTTATGAAAAGTGGGAGTATTATGATAATCACATTCAACAAATTGGTCAGGACCGCAATTATGCGAGCAATAAAACGAAACGGGTAGCTTGGTTTGTATCAAATTGCGGGGCACGTAATGGTCGTCTACAATACGCTCATGAATTAGGCAAATATATCGATGTAAATGCAAACACAAACACGCACATTTATAATTAATTTGCATATCATTTTTTTTTTTTTAATAAGAAATGACAAATTAAGCTCAAATCAACTTTTTTTACTTTAAGGTTGACATTTACGGTGCTTGCGGTAATTATAAATGTTCACGTGTAACGCCCGATAAATGTTTTGATATGTTGGATCGTGATTATAAGTTTTACCTCGCATTTGAAAATTCCAATTGTAAAGACTATATAACTGAGAAATTTTTTGTGAACGCCTTAAGTCGTAACATATTACCCATAGTTATGGGTGCGCGTCCTGAAGATTATGAGGTTAGTGCACCACATCGCTCCTATATACATGTGGACGAGTTTGCCTCAGCAAGTGAATTGGCCGATTATTTACATATATTGGATAACGATGATAAACTCTATAATTCATACTTCAATTGGAAAGGAACGGGACAATTTATAAATACATTTTTTTGGTGTCGCGTATGTGCCGCACTACACGATGAAGATTCATTACGTAAACCACGCTGGTATGGTGACGTTAACGATTGGTGGCGTGGAGCCGGTATATGCACGAACGGTTCATGGCGTAATTTTAGAGCTCGCAAAGATATTATTACGGATGACTAAAGTCTAAGGCTATACGGAAATGACTCCGAAAGAACGAAAAAGAAATAATAATAATTTCTTTGCAATTTTATTGCAAAATCAATCCAAGCAAGTGTAGACGCAACGCATGATGATTGCATTTTAGAAAGTTCGAATTTCTAAATACCCTTCGTTTTTAGCAAAAGTTCTATAGAAATTAATTTAGTTAGAAGTATTTTATGTGAGACATTCCAGAACTGACTGAAGACAGAGCTGAGTGAAGACATAGCTAAATAGCGAACATCTTGCCCATCTTTTCAATTCCTTTTTGATTACCTTAACAAGGTTCGTATTAGGTAAACAAAAAAACAAAAAAAAAAAACAAAAAAATGAAAAAACAAAAAAACAAAAAAACGTTCTTAGAAACGCCTTGTACGCACAATGGTAAATTAAGTTAAAGTAGAACCCGTAGGTTATTGAAAATTTACAATTCACATCTAATTTGAAATTGAAACTCTTTGTTCAAAGCTTGTCGTCGGTCCTTCAATTATGATTGTTCAGTACAGGCATAACACAAAATCTTTATATTTTAGAGATTTTTGCAAAAAAAAAAATTTTTTAATTTTTTTCTTTTTAAAAGTTGAACTGAGAAACTAGAAATTTTTTTTCTTGCAAAATTTTCCAAAAACTTGAAATATAAAAAAAAAAATGTAGAAATATTTTTTGCAAGATTTTCAAAAAATTGTTTTTTACAATTCCGACTAATTTAGAAATCAATAATTTCAGAACAAGAATGAAAAGATATCAAATAGACAGTCTGATCATCATCTGTAATATTCTCTCTAATTTAATTATCATATCAGTGAGATTATGTCATAAGTAAAAAGTTGATTTTTAGATCATTAAGTTAAAAAAAAAAATAGGCAAATTCGGCGTTTCACTCTCTCTCTCTCTCTCTCACTCAATCACTTGCTTTCGCGCGCTCTCTCTCTCTCTTCCTCTCGCTCACTTACTCGCTTTCGCTCTCTCTCTCTCTCTCTCTCTCTCTTCCTTTCTCTCACTCACTCACTCCCTCTCGCTCTCTCTCACTCTCTCTCACTCACTCTCGCTCTATCTCCCACTCACTCTCGCTCTATCTCTCGCTCACTCACTTGCTTTCGTCCTCTCTCTTTCTCTCCCACTCTCACTTACTTGCTTTCGCGCTCTCTCTCTCTCATTCACTCACTTGCTTTCGCTCTCTCTCTCCTTCTCTCCCACACCCTCTTTCTCTTCGCTATCTGTCTGTTTCGCAAGACAATATATTTAAATACGCTTTTTCTAAAGAAATTTTTCTTTGCTTGTCTTCATTGCACGTCTCGGTCACTGTGATTGCATATACATTACATTATATAAAAGAGAATGAATGTGCATTCAAACTTAGGTTAGCTTTCCTTTTTAGTTTAAATCTAATGTGTGTGTTAAGTCTAATGCTTGTGGAATTAAAAAAATTTCTAAAGCAACGCACATATTTAATTTTTTCTTTTTTTTAAAAAAAAAAAAAAAAAACAAAGAATTAATTTAGTTCTTTGAAAGTCATTATTGAAGAATTTATGTCTCCAAAAAAAAAAAACAAGCAACGTACACTACGACAACAGCTAACTGAAATTTCATTCCTATCTATACCCATTTAATCGGAATATAACTCTTGAAAGGTACATGAATGTAGAACAAGAGCATTTATCAATGAAGCTGTCCGTCGACCTTTGTTGATTTTCATATACAATCTAAGACTAAAATTCAACGAATAAATGGACACGGCTTGATTGAGGAGCAAAACTAATGTCAATATATTTTCCGGTTTTTTCTGTGGTTTTGGGTATAAAAAGCTGTAGACAATCTAACAGTAACAGAAATCAATTAATACGATGAAACAAAGTTTTATAAATAATAACTACAAAGTTTGCGGTGTAGTTTGATTAAATGGTTTTGTGTATAAATCGACGTTGTTTCTATAATATCTGATTAGAGCTAATCTTTCGATCAAAGTATGAATTTATTAGAGAAAGTTAATACTTTAACCGGAGAATACTACCCTAATTAAATATTATGGAAACTACATTTAAAGTAATCAATTTTTTTCTTTCAATTTTTTTTTTTTTTTTTTTTTTTCTAAAAAAAAACTGAGAGCAAAACCTATTGAAAGTTGAAGCAATTCAAGGAATTTAATTTTGAATATCAGCAATAATAACGCTTGATTTGGTTTCCTTTATATATTAAGTACGAGGCCAAGAGAAATTCTGAGTAAATTAAAGGATGATGAGATCCGTTGGCTTTTCTGTTCATTAAATTCTCAAAATTGCAAATATTTATAAAGAAACCTGAAATTGATATGAAATCTCGGGAATTTCGTTAGGTGGTCGAAAATTTTAAATGGTGAATATTCACGATTCGCTTCAAAACGGACATAGAGCTCTCTTCTCACTTATCTTTATTATTTCGTTTACCAATGAAACAAAGCAAAAAAACAGAAAAAACAGAAAGAAAAAATAAAAAAAAAAGAAAATGAAGTAACTCGCAAAGCATCTTTTTTATAACGATATATTCCTATTCGTCATGTTGTATTTATTTTAGACATATACGTACATATATTTATGTATGTCCTGAATATATTTGTTTACGATAATTTAAATTATGCAAATTTTTTTTTAAATAGAATTCAATAATTTAGTAAAAAAAAAAGAGTTTATTTATATAATTCTTTTCTTTATTTTATTTTAATCGTCTCCGTATTTGTGTATAATATTTATTGTTGTTAATTATTATTGTTAAGTATAAGTTTTCTTATGTGTTTTTCAAATATTTTTTACTGTGATAATGAAAAAATAAAAGCAAAATAAATGTCAAATATTTATTTTAAATCGATGCATTTTTTTTTTCTAAAGCATATTGAAGAAAATGAATATTAAATATTTATAAATATATATTGTGTAATAATAAGTCAAAGAGAAAATTCAATTCAATTCAAAGTTTTTTTTTTTTTATCAATAGAGTCTCGTAAAATTGATAACAATTCATAGCTAATTAAAAACAAGTAAGAACATTATAAGTCGGGCAAGGATGACCTGATAAATACTTGGCGCTACTTTTGTTAATATAATTTTTCTTTTTGTTTGCCTCGCAAATTACCAAAAGTTATATCTTGTTTCCCTATTGTGACATGCTTTCCTAAAGTATGAATTGATGTTGTCTGAATATTTCTGTCAAAGGTTTTATTCTTCAATTATTTCTGTTATAAAATTCTAAAAAATCGAGTTTGTTACTATGTAAAAAACTTACTTACACTTACCTGATTCACATTTGATGCAATTAATGTTTATGTCAAATTAATATTACAAACCAATTCCAGTCATTGAATGTTAAATATAAATAAATAATTATAACAGTCTATACGCGATATACTTTTTCCAAGCAACAAAACTCGTCTTAAGTAGCTTTTAGTCTTTATCAAGATTGCTGTGACTTTTCTTTTAAAATTCATTTTT
>KK351031.1:598777-616277 GCA_000671755.1 Glossina brevipalpis
CTGAGCTTTAATGGAATTAATCGAATCCAATCACAGCCAACAAAGGATTCCATTTTGAAAAAAAAGAAAAACTACCTACAACTACATACTAATCATGCTTTTAGTGCTTCTCTTCTAAAATGAAAAAAGTTGTTTTAATGACTTTTTAAATTGAAATTCTTACTACAGTAGCTTCTAAGAAATATTGCCTTGGAGGAGGGAGGGCCTTAGGGGTGCATATATATAAGCTTAGCAAAGTCTATGTTATCTTAACGCTTAAGAGTGTCGAGGATGCTGGGATTCGGGGTTCTCGATTGAGGACCTCCTGCCCCCACATATGCGCTTTGTACTATAACATTGTCCGAATATAGGTAATGCAAATCGCGTCTCTGTGGTATGCGATATTCTTTGGACCAATTTATCAATATTTAAGTCTTTGACTGCTTATTTCGCTTTATTTCCAATACATGTTTTGTTCAACGGACATGATTTTGCATTCTCACGTCTGGAACATAAAAAGCCAGCGATTCCAACCAACACAGGCAAATAGGTTTTCAATACTTGGCCTGTGAAATAAACGATAGTACTGCGATTTTTAGTGTTAAAATTTATCCTATTTGCCGAATAATATTCGGATATTTTGCTAAAGTTTCGATTATATAAAAGCCTATAAACTTAATAAACTTCTCGTCAAGAAGAGAGAAAAAATAAAACCCTATGGTACCCATACATTTAAGACAAAATTCACTGGAATAAGCGATAGAGATAGAGAGAGGACTTTTAATTTATCAAGTAACTTTTCCGATGTGGTTCGGATATTTTTTCATTATTGAACCGGGACAATGAAGGAGTTCTTAAGAATTTTATTACTCTGTTTAGATCAGTCTGGCATGTACTCCCAAGTATTATTATAAGTAAAATTCTAAATGATTTTTTCGTTGCATTTCTGTGTTGGAAAATTTGAAAAGTGCAAAGAAACTGAAAATCATATTCAAATTGATCCCGGATTTCTTAACGTGTGCCATTAATTTGTCCATTTGTCTGTAAATATAATATACATTTGAGAAATAAATATTACGTATGTGCCTACGAGGTAAAACTTAACGCGATAGTATCGGATGGATTACGGCCAGATTTGGTAAAGGGTTTGAATGGTCGTATGCCTCATATCAACTTTACGCGCTAAATACTTCTGATAAAATGAATGGAACAACGATCGATACTCATCTTTTTTGTAGTATCGAACAGAATCGAATATCGTGTGTATTTCAAATTACAGTTTCGCTACCATTTAGCAGGTTCTGAAAGAACTAAATATCGCGCGTGTAAATATATTTTATCTTATTTAACTATGATTTTTTTGAAATTTCAAATTAAATTAACTGCTCCTCTTAACTTGAACTTAACGTGATAATCTTAATAAGAGCTACTGGTAACCCTGAACAGTTTGCTTTCAAATTGAAAAATCTTTATATTTGTTTGCTTTCAAATTGAAAAATCTTTATATTTGTTTGCTTTCAAATTGAAAAATCTTTATATTTGTTTGCTTTCAAATTGAAAAAAAAAATATTTTAAAAAATAAAATAAAAAATAAATTTATTTTAATATAAAATAAAAAACTGGAATATAATTAAGCCTCGAGGTTGTTTGATTTGCTGGTAAAACATTATCGTAAATATTGTGTGTTAGGTGAGTGGAAAGCCAACGAACAGAATCGAATATCGTGTGCATTTTAAACTGCAGTTTCGTTACCATTTAGCAGGTTCTGAAAATATAAATATATTTTATCATATTTAACTATGATTTTTTGGAAATTTCAGATTGTAAGTTAACGCAATTCGTGATGCCGGTTATTTGTTCCATATGTGCTGAATGTTTTAATAATCTTGACAACATTAGCTCCACTTCGTGTGGACATGTGTACTATTTTGAGTGTATTGATAATTGGAAGATAAGATCCAATTTTTGTCCGATATGTCGTTCGAGTGATTTGGACATTGAGAAAATTTTTTTTAAGTTTCGATGATTAATAAAACATAACCTGTATAAAGTTGATACTTAAAACCTTAGAATTTTATTATTATTATATACAACGATTATAGCGGTCATACAATTTTTTAATACCGTTTTTATAGTACGATTTGTCTTTATTCTCAAAATAAGCCAAAAAGTCCACTCGGCTGACTATCGATTAGACTCCGGTGTGAAATGATGGACCCATGTTTCATCCATTGTCACATTTCGACGCAAAAGTCCTGGTTTATTGCGATTGAACAGCTCCACACACTGCTTAGAATCATCAATTCGTTGTTGTTTTCGGTCGATTGTAAGCTCGCGCGGCACCCACTTTGAACTGAGTTTTCGCATATCCAAATATTCATTCACGATACGTCTTTATTAGAAGGGAAAAAAACCAATACAATCAGAAAAATCTTCAGAAGGCAAGTGCTTCGACACTTGTAATACTAAAATAGTAAGGCCTGCTCATTAATTTAGTATTATGCTTATAGAAAAAAAGTATTTTCAAGCCAATCAATAGACTTGTAAAATATATATTTCCGAATACGCACAATATAAAATGGAAAAAAAGTTCTTCTTTAATAAGCTTATGAATTTGTTTTTTTTTTTTGTTTTATTTTATTATTTCTTTACTTAAAGTAAGCGCTCTTCCGTATACTTCAAGATTCTTTAGCCTCTATTATTTACTTGGTAATGCGACATTGTAGAAATTGTTGAATGAGATTTTTCAAATTCGCTGACTCTTTAAATGTTAAACCACCGTCACCACCACCACCACCACCAGCAGCAGCAGCAGCAGCAATAATTATAGAAGACATTTTACGCTTTAAAGCTATTGTCTCCACTTCTTTAGATAGCTAGTGGGTTCAAGTAAAAATGTTAGTAAAAATTAATGTAATAAATAACGAAAATGTACCGTATAAGCACGTTTAATTATTGGTCGCGGCATTCCCGCTAATTTAGCTGCGTTAAAACCATACGATTTAGGGCAAGCTCCTGAAGTGTATTTGTAAAGAAAAGTCACTGTTTCTTGGGTGGGATCATCGCTATCATCATTTTCAACCATGCATGCCTGTAAAGATTTGAAAATCATGTATTTAAAAAAAAAAAAAAAAAAAAAAAAAAGAGTATTAGGGAATGTAATATCATAATAGCAATATACCTACCATATGACCTAAAGTAATACGTTTATCGTTATGAAAGAAATCAATTAAATTATGATAATGAGTAGAAAACAATGTACGGCATTGACGGTCAGCCAAAAAATTAACTACTGAAGCTGCGATAGCAGTTCCATCATATGTAGCAGTACCACGACCTAATTTAGAATTTTCTCTTTTAGAAATATTAAGAAAAAAACTATACTTGTCCAATTACACTTACCCAATTCATCTAACAAAACCAAACTATTTCTTGTGGCATGCCTCAAAATTAAAGAAGTTTCATTCAATTCTACCAAAAATGTACTTTGGCCAGTTAAAATGTCATCCTGTGCACCCAGACGTGTGAATATGCGATCTACTAAAGTCATCCGGCAACTCTGAGCGGGTACATGAGCACCAATTTGAGACATTACTGCCAAAAGACCTATCTGTCGCATAAGAGTGCTCTTACCACCCATATTGGGTCCTGTTAATATCGATAAAGGTGGTGTATCACCGGTACCTAATACTAAACCATTTGGAATGTAGCCATTAACTGGTATACAAGGATGGAAGCCATTTTCTATTTCTATAAACGGTTGATCGGACGCGCATTCTTCTATATTTGGAATGCAAATCATTATTTGTTGTCTTGCGTACTCAGCTAAAGAAGCTAAAACATCCAATTGAGCTACACAATCGACACACTTCTGCCATAAATTATAATGCTCTGAGAACTTCTCAAATATACGACGCGTTAAGTCCTTGAGTACAGCATTTCGTTCATCTTCGGCATTTATCATTAGTTTAAGTAAATCCTTCATAGTAAGAAAATTTTTAAAAAAGAAAATAACGAATTAAAAGAATTTTTCTCAAACTTCTTTCAAACAAAAATGATTTTAACTTTTTCAACAATCTTACCCTAGTTTCTTGTGTGCTAAAACGACGTACGGCCTTGCTACCTTTTCTTTGACTTTCTAATAAGTATTCGCTGCCTGCTTTGCGAGCATGACTTTCTGGAATTTCTATTTGAAAGCGTTTCTTATCGTTGCCGAAATAACTCAGTCGACATCCAAAATACTTCTCTTGTTCAATTAAATATTTTTCTAAATCTTTATTGATTTTGGTAATCTTGTTCTCAATAGCATCATATTCTTCATCAATGCCAGCTTCAGGGGCAATGACGCCAGTTTCAGTAGCTTTTTTATGATCAAAAGCTTGCTGAAAATAATTTTTTTTTTTTTTTTTCAAATATTAATAAGATTGTTATTAAAATATTTCCAAGAATTTTACCTTGAAAAAGCCTAATTTATCTTTCATATTTGGAAAAATACCGCCTTCTTCAGTGTATTGGCTTAACCTCCTTAATAGTGGTGAGTTACATTCTGCGTATAACGTAGGAATTTTCAATAAGGTTTCGAAGCCTTTTAATATAGCCACAAAACTCTGAAACGTAAAAATAGCGAAACTTTCAAAGTCCACAATATAAACTGTTAAGTAACGATAAATTAATACCTGCATTTTCTTTTTGTTATATAATTTTTCTTCAAATAATATAGCTCGACCATCGGGATGTGTTTCCTGTATAATTTTACTGCCAAAGTGGTGAATTTGAGCTAAGTGACGTTCAAAGTCTGGTAATGGAGCCATTAAAGCTCTGACGTCTTGCAGCAATGTAGGTTGCTCAAGAAAATTCGTAATTGCCTCCTGTCTTTCTCGAATAGTTTCCGGTATACATGATGGAGCGCACAGCCAATGATGCAACAAACGTTTGCCAAATTTTGTGCAACAGTGATCTAAAGTTGATTGCAAAGAGTGTTCTTCACCAATTATACGTAAATTCAACAAAGTACTGGCATCCAACACCATGTGGGCTCTATACGAGTGTATACGGTTTTCTGACTTTGTTTTGTTCAGTTCCTCGATGGTATCATAATCTGGTGGCTGATATAAGTGATAGCGCACCATTGGTAATACTTTTTCGGCTATCTTACATTTTTTCATGTATTCTATACATAAACCAAATGCCTTCAGGGTGAGTTTATAATTGGGATGTGGAGTCAAGCCTAAATGATCACCTTCTGCTTGCATGCTGCGTAAAACCAAAGGCCAATTATCATCTTGACTGTAATAATTTTCGCCTAATTCTTTTAAAGTACGTTCAGGCGTGCATTTCAATGCACCATTATTGGGCCAGCATTCACGTTGAATTCCGCTTAAAACTGTTCGCAATACATCTTGTGTTTTGTTACTCAAATTTGATTTTTCGAACAGCACCAACACTGGTGTATAATGAGAGATTAAAGTATGTAAACGAGAACAATTCCTATCATCCTCAAATTCTCCCAAATAACAATCACCTATGGACGTGTCAAGAAAACATATGCCATAGCGACTTATATTACCTTGTTCGGTGCAATAGGTTTCCGCAATGACCAACATATAGTTTGGTCTATAATTGGCCGTAACCCGACATTGATTTCCAAAGACTTGTGTACCCAAATTCAAAACTTGACAGATTTCTCGGCGCACCACCTTATCAAATTTAGTGGCTTTTATACGTTTGCAACGCTCACTCATCATTTCAGGCGTTTCAGTTTGTTCCACGCGAGCCACTTTATAACCTCTTTCAACCAAAATGGAAGACATTTTATCAAATGATACCTCTGGAAATCCAGAATGAGCAAATTCTCCACGCATATACGTGAAGCCAAGTTCTTTAACGCCAACATCAGCGTCCATGTGATATAACTCATAAAACTTTCCAACTTTAAAGAACAGAACGCAATCAAAATTATCAGTTTTTAGAACCCACCATTGGCGTACACCCTAAAACGAAAGCTTATTGTAACACACACATAATATATGATGTATTTAATTAAAGTTATCGTTTTTACTTACAGGTGAGAGAGAGTCCAAGAACTTTTGTGGCACATATAAAGTAGAGCTATCATATTCCGGATGATCAGGCCGTCTTCCATTTTTGTCTTTAATTTTATCACGTTGAAGGAATTCTAATTTTTGATGTGGCCATATGACTGGTTCATCAAGATTTGATTGAGGTAATCCATTCGTTACATCTTCCAGTTTTATGGAAGAGTTCTCATCTTCTTGAGTGGATTGTAAATGTTGCAATTTCTCCATGAAACTAACACCCGAGAGAATCTTATTTACTTTCTTAGTTTTACCCTAAAAAGATAATAAGAATATTTCATGCTACTTAATTCTTGCTTTATATTTAAAATGTAATGAAATTAACCTTTGTGGTCACTGGAGAAGAATCTTTATCAGAATTTTCTAAACAATCATCCGATGTAGATGAAGACAATTGTTTTTTTGAATTCTTCAATTTCGATTTTTCACCTTTTCGCGTTTGATTTTTAGTAGACGGTTTGGCCACATTCTCTTCCTCGCCATCAGAATCCGACAATATGAATCTTCTTTTTTTACTTGCGGCAACAATCTCCTCATCGCTCTCTTCAAGTTTCAAGTTATCGTCAAACTTCCTTTTGCCGTCATTTATATTCTGATTTTTCCCTAAATTTTCCTTTTGCTGTTTTTCTTGATTCTCTTGCTTTAAACGAGGTGAAGGTGCACGAGTTTTTTTCTTTTCCAAAGGTGCTGGCGACTTGGAAAAATACTTAAATAGAGTATTTCTTTGAGGAGAATCAGCATTGTTACTAGATTTGCTAATAGAATTATTCAATTTTTTCGACATTTTCTGGACGTTTTCTATTTAGATGTTTAACAGAATTCATTAAGAAAACGCGTGCAAACTTGGCGCCATAAAACACCTACAGAAGTTTGTCTAATTTCCTTTATGTAATTTTTCAATATGACGGCAACTTTTTTCTCGCACTTACCGAATTGATTGCACATTAGAAAATCAATCACTGACTACTACAGGTGATTAACGCACAACATTTTGTCTTTGCAAAACATAAGAGAAGAATTTATATTTATATTATTTTTCATTTTATTTTCAATTCGTTTTTTTTTTCATATTTTCGTATTATTTTATGATATCATATTTAGTTTAGTCATATCTAAATCAAATTTTTAGTTTCAACTATCGAAATTAGAAAAATGTTGGAAAGAAATAATTTTTTTTTTTTTTTTGTTTATATACGTATTCTCTTTACACAACCTATCTAATAAAGTTAATAAGTAAGTGTTATGGGAAACGTGCTCTAAGCGAGACTGATTATTGTCCGGGAAAGTCGACAATGTAAAAAATATATAATATATAGATATTACGTTTAAATAGACAAGTTTAATAAAGAGATCTAAAGGTAAATGAAAAAAAAAATAAGCGTTGGTAACTCTGACCACGAACAGCTGAAGAAAAAACGTTTTGTTTATTGAATAAATTCGTGTGTTTTTTGTGGAATATTTCTTGAACAGATTTATAGAAAAAAAAAAAAAAACTATCTATAATGTCTTTAGCGGATGAGCTTTTGGCTGATCTTGAAGAAGATAATGATAATGAAGATGAGTTAACTATAGAAGAGCCAGATGAGGAAATGATTGAAGAGATTTCCGAAAAATTATTGAAACCTAGTATTAATTTAATGGAAGTGGATGTGAAGGTACAATCGATACGGGAATTGTGCAAATTGCGCGACTCTGATCGCTTGCAGTACGTACTTAAACAAATTGAATTTTATGCTCAAAGGCAACGGAGTTCAGCAGAGATGCTGGGCAGTGTCGAATCAGATCCTGAGTACTGTTTGATTGTGGAAGCGAACGCCATAGCAGTGGATATAGATAATGAAATCTGTAATTAAAGAAGCTCTTTATATCTTCACAATTTTAGTTAAATTTCCCTTTTATATTTTTATAGCCATAATCCATAAATTTACCAAAGAGAAATATCAGAAAAGATTCCCAGAATTGGATTCGTTGATTGTAGGTGAAATGGAATATCTCTTAGCAGTAAAAGAATTAGGAAATGATTTAAATCAAGTCAAAAATAATGAAAAATTACAAGCTATTCTTACCCAAGCTACTATCATGATTGTTTCAGTAACTGCATCAACAACTCAAGGGTGAGAAAACTTAAAAAACAAAAAACAAAAAAAACGGAAACTATTTCTTTTATTTCTTCCTTCTATAGAAATCTTCTATCTCCGTCAGAGAAAGCACAAATAGATGAGGCCTGCGAAATGGCCATAGAGCTGAACAATTTTAAGTCACGTATATATGAATATGTAGAAAGCCGTATGACTTTCATAGCTCCAAATCTCTCCATGATTGTGGGTAAGTTTTAAATATATGTTTAATATTAATACTAGTTCAATAGTGCAGATATGTTATTGGTATTGGTTACAGGAGCTTCTACCGCTGCTAAGTTGTTAGGCATAGCTGGCGGTCTTACGAAGCTTTCAAAAATGCCCGCATGCAATGTACAAGTTTTAGGTTCGCAAAAGAAAACGTTGGCTGGCTTTTGTAAAACCCAAATGTTGCCGCACACTGGTTATGTATACTATGCACAAATTGTGCAAGATACTCCTCCGGTATGGCTTTTGATTTTTAAAATAAAATTTGAAGTGAAGTTTTCCATGTTTTTGTTTTTTTCGAAAGGATTTGCGACGCAAAGCAACTCGTTTAGTTGCCGCCAAAGCAGTATTGGCGGCTAGAGTAGATGCTTGTCATGAAAGTGTTCATGGTGAAATAGGTTTGAAATTTAAGGAAGATATCGAAAAGAAATTGGACAAATTACAAGAGCCTCCTCCGGTGAAATTCGTGAAACCTTTACCTAAGCCAATAGAAGGAAGTAAAAAGAAGAGGGGTGGCAAACGTGTACGCAAAATGAAAGAACGTTACGCTTTAACCGAATTTCGTAAACAAGCCAATCGCATGAATTTTGGTGATGTAAGATTTTTAAATGAAATTTTTAATAATTTTATAGAAAAGGATTTAATTACTAATTACTTTATTATTAGATTGAAGAAGATGCTTATCAAGATGATTTGGGTTATTCTCGAGGCACTATTGGTAAAACTGGAGCAGGACGTATACGATTACCTCAAGTCGATGAAAAAACAAAAGTTCGAATTAGCAAAACTCTACAAAAAAATTTGCAAAAACAGCAGGTTTATGGAGGGAGCACCACGGTTAAACGTCAGATTTCAGGAACTGCATCCAGCGTTGCCTTTACTCCCCTGCAAGGACTGGAAATAGTAAATCCCCAGGCAGCTGAAAAAACCGCAAGCGAAATAAATGCTAAGTATTTTTCAAATACCTCAGGTTTTCTATCAGTCGGCAGACGAGCAATTTAAACACAATCTTTTTATGTTGTACAAGTAAATTTATTATGATAAAATTATGGGAAAATCAAAATTGCAACTTTAAATAAAAATTAAGCTTTCTTTAAACAAATATCGAAGTAAAATATTAAAGGGGACACATGGCCGAGATTGCTGAATTGTAACTATATTCTTAAAAAGGAATGCTTTTCAAAAGCCAAACTAAATGTAATGACAGACTTTTTATTATCAGAGCAGCAGCACCAATCTGTGCGTGTCCAATTAGTGCACCTGCGCTTACGCGAGATGTTAACTTAGCTTTCCAATTTCTAGTTTACGTTGTAGTGCTTCCCACGAAGTGTTAAGAAAAACCGCTAAAATACCAGCTACTGTGAATACTCCGCCAATAATTGAACAGCAATTGGTAGCGAAATGACCAAATGATCTTGAAATAGAACAATTAATTGAATAAAACCAATAAAAAATATTCGCATATATTTTCAAGTTTGGGGTCAATACCTTTGTTTCTCTTCATATTTTACCATAAGTGGTGACAGTTCGTATGAAAAAAATACTCCTGGCATACCTCGCTCTTTGTTACTCAAATCTTTTTTATAACGCGTTACTGAGAATTGATTGGTGTAAGTCGGAGCTCCGTTATTGGCTTTCACGTAAACGGTGGGCACAATTTTAAGATAATAATTATACATTTCACTTTTAGGATCTGTAAGGGAATTTTTTTAATTTGAACATTTATTACGAAAACATATATAGATGAGTTTTGTAATGAAATAGAAATTGCTATTGCTGGTTTCATTTCTATTTGTACGCTCGTTACAATGAGGAATTAGTTTATTTCTCAAAATAAACAAGAACATTTTTAAATTGATTAGCGTATAAATACTGATTAAAAATAGGCGTAAAAATAGTTTCTAACAATGAAATCAAAATTTATTTGTTATCAAAATCAAGTGCATTTTAAAAATAACAGAGCATATTCAACGAGTATAAAATATTTTAGAAATCGAAGACTTTAGCCAAACGTTTTCATGGGCCTTCAAAAGGATTCCGCAATTTAATTCATACCTATGGCGACCAAAAATTTTTCGATACACTTTAGGCTTTAATTATTATACACTTACTATTCCGTGAAAGGTTTTAGAATTTTGAAAGATATTATAACAAAATAGGAGTGTGTATGGGACAGATATATGATCGTCAATATCATTTGTTTTCTTCTGGGTCCTCGATTTTTTTTTTTTTAATATAGAATCCGAGCTTCCAAAACTTGATTGAATTCGAAAATCTTAATTGTTCTGTAAATCAAATGGAATGGAATTAAGGGAATCTACCTTTAATGGCAACAGACAATAAACTTGTTAGAAAGAAGTTGGACGAATAATGTATTCACCAGATTTAGCTTTTTGAAATTCCTTGAAATCTTCAAAATCCCCTTCTAAATAAAAGAAAGAAAAATATTAAGAAGAATTCCAAACTTTATAAGACAATGATTCCACAAAAATCCGGCCTACTTCTCCGCACCATCTTAAGTTTTTAAAAAAAAAAAAAAAATTTATGTTAACCTGAGCTGATTTTTTTTTCTCTGCAAACAGATTTTGATATCTTATTTTGATATAATTTCATTCTCTATTTAGAAAATTTTTATTACTATCTTACCCTTTTCTGTCAAAAAGCCACGAACATTGGCACTTTGAATAAATCTAATATTTCACATATCATCTTGTGTAAAATTTTACATAAAAGTTTATGCGATGAATTACATAAAACTGATTAGAAACACAATTCGCTTAATAGAACGAACGATTTTAAGCTTCAAGCATCTTCGTAATTAAAGCAAACCGATTTAAATATATTTATGCTTACTTTTTCGCGAAGGTTTTGTAGAAGGATCACATATACCAAATATTATTAATATCGATCTAGGATTACGGAAGTTACGCCTACTTAATGCAATTTAAAGCATATTTTACCTGAAGTATTTATAGGAAATCCAGACAACAAAATTCATTAAAAAGAATTTTATAAAAAAGTAAATTATTCATACAATTTAATTAGTTTTAGAAAATTTCATATCGAAAGCGGGTAAAGCAGTGAGTAGATACGTTGGCAATACAATACCTAACCTAAATCCTAAATATTCAGGCGACAAGAACAAAAACTTTAATAATTAAAAAAAAAAACCAAATCATTATATAGCAACGTGGCGATACCCCTCTAGCAATTGGTTTAGTTGTTAGGTCCTGTCTTGCATGTTAAAAATACTATTTGAAATCTTTTACAGTCTGGCTATAAGATTACTTGGCAACTCTAGTTCTAATTTGACATTTTACAATTTTAACACCGAAAAAATAATACAAGAATTATCACCTTTTCAGAAAAAATTTTAGTAAATTATCAAAAACTTTAAAAAATTTAAAATAAACACAATTGCTTGAAATTTTTATTTGATTGCCGATAACTATTATATAAGTCAGCGATATGCCTATGCCCAGTAGTGCATTTGGTCAACAAGGACCGTCATGCTTTGATAAAATGAAGACTGGATTTACTATTGGCTTCTGTGTTGGGATGGCCAGTGGCGCTTTATTTGGGGGATTTTCTGCATTGAGGTTAATTCTATAATTTAATTCCTAGTAAAATCGAGTTATATAATTTAGCTTGTTATCGTCCACATGCTCATTTATTTTTAGGTACGGTTTAAGAGGACGAGAATTGATCAACAATGTAGGCAAGGTTATGTTGCAAGGTGGAGGGACTTTTGGCACTTTTATGGCCATAGGAACTGGCATACGTTGTTAAATTTTGCCTTGTGTGAGATTATCCTTATTTTTTTTGCACATATTAGATTTACTTACAAACTTCCATAAAATAATAATAAACAAACACGCATTACGTGGTTAATAAAACTTACCGCCTTCACTAATTACTTCTAGGCCATCCAATGGGTGGGTCTTCGCAAACTCAATTTTATCGCCAAACGATAAGTGATTTATTGTATGTGACAATTTAACGTCCGCAAATTGAAAGTCGTGTATGTGAAACTGCCGTAATGAGAAACTACTACCAGGAGCTATGTGAAAACTGCCAGCCATCTATAAAAATTCTCAAATTGCAGAACTAAATAAATATGAAGAAAATATTAACTTACTCGGTTCACCTCCAAATGTCCCTGAATACGGCATCCTTCTTTAAAGGCGTCTAAATCAGACCGCTTGTACTGATCTTTACACTGTTCAATTTTGTCCAATTGTACGTTCCATTTTTTAGTTCGATATGCGTCTAATACAGCCTCACAATTATTGCAACAACTAAAGTACAATCGCAAAAATATATCACATTTTTATTTCGAAAACTGCTAATACATACTGTGTACTATTGTACTCAGCCCCATAACAGCTGCCACATGAATTATTTTTATTAGATGGCGACACGGCTACAATTTCTTTAATGGGTTCAGTTTTTTTTAAAGGATTTCCTTGCAAATCTAGACGATGTTTGAAAACATTGTGGTCCACTCGCAGATGTTGATCACCTGAAGAATCCATGGCATCCAACGATAGATAATTACATGCCAGATTGTGCATAGTTATATCCAAATTAATTCTTAATTTGTGTCCCCTAGTTGTGTCTACAAATAACTCTTCAGTTAAATGAGGTGTTATGTAGGCCAAGAATTCCAAAAATATTAAAATCAACACTATACTACTACTAACGAGGGTCACTGAAATTATTAAGGAAAATTGAACGCATCACTTCTCCTCATTTTTGTCACAGCCTTACCAGCAGCTCCTGAAATTGTCCGCACACTAAAATCTTCCAAAGTCCTTGGATAAGCATCTAAACGTCTTAAGGCATCCGCAATTTTCATCTTGCTTTAAAGAAAACGCTCCTACTTTTATAGACAGTATTCAAATTTTCTTAGTTATGCATTTTAATATTAACATATAGCGAAAGGTAAATAAAATACGTGTTCTTTGTTTTTTTTTCAATTTTGCATACAGGGCATGTGTTAACAGCTGATTAGAGAATGACAGATTACTTTATTAGTGAAATGCATATGTTATCGATATTTACGCTGAAACGTTAGCGATTAAGGATAATAATTTTTTTTAAGATTTGTCAATGCTTATCGAGAGCATCTTGGAATGAAATTCCTAAAATTATTTTTGGCTTGAGTCTTTGACGTTTAAAATAGAAACGTTGAAGGAAATGAACTAAAGGCAAAAAATATTTAAAATAATTTAACTAATTTGGAGAGTAAGTTAAATATGTCATTGCATTTATAGAATTCTAGAACCACCTTTGTATAATGGCATAACAATACTTGTCCTACGCAAAAAAGAAAAGTAACCTTTTTTTCAGATGGTTATTACAAATATGTAACCAGGGAATGCATTATAAATCATCAGAATGTCGAACAATACAGGAAGGAATGACAGCAGATCCAGGAAGTTCAAAAATTTATGAAGCAAATCAAAACTAAAATTTTTCCTTCAGAGAATAAACAAACAGAAGAAAGTAAAACAAACTTAGCAAAGCTAGTTATCAATTAGAAAAAAATTATATTCATCTTATCATTATAATTGATAACCACTGCTTTAAATGATAACTTTCCATCTGCAATTTAATACAAATAGTTCTTAAGGCCAACTAAAAATCCTAGTTAACGAACCTTTCATCAACTATCCACATATAATAAAATATTCTACAATTCCAATGTCTTGTTTTAAAATATATAAAATAAAAGATGTGAGATTGTATATAAAACGAAATATAAGTAAGCGAAATCCGTATCCAGCTTTTTTTTTAATACCCAGAAATATATTAGAATTGTTATTAAAACACGCTTCGATAATCATCTTGATTAATGTAAATTCTGGAATACATATATCCACCTTTGACTGTCTATTTGTTCAAACTTCAAGATTTCATTGAACAGAGCAAACTTGTCCCCAAGTTTTTTTCATATTAGATGTTGTATTGTGGTATAGTCACCGATCCCTAGTCATACAATATGTTTCTTTGTCGTACTATTTGTGAATGTATCAAATTTGGTAATCCGGATCAATATTCACAATAACACTCTTCCATGCCAATTTTTTTATAAAACAGGGTCGTTAAGATATGGTAACCACAAACAAATGTTTGGTAACTGCCTTGTGACATCAATGCGATGTTGTTTAGAACAGGGTTATAAATTTAAAAATCAAATTGCTTGCTGCATCAATATATCCATAGTCTCCAAACTTTCTTAAGGTATAAACGTCCCGTTAATAGTCAAAAAGGATGTTTTTTGGCAGCTTCTTTAGGACAAAGTAATAAAAAATATGTTCAAGCATTAAAAATATACTTATCAAAAATATTAAAAAAAGGGAACGTTGCAGCCATTCTACTGAGATATCTAAGAGATTCTGCGCCAAAATTGGCGCAACCTTGAATCTAAAAAAATTATCTAATCTATTTTGCTATTTGCTATAGGTAGAGAAAAACGGTTTTTTTTAATTTCGACTCTTGGTCGATTGACGGATATTTAACTGAAAAAGTTCAAATTTCGGACAAGAAAGGCAATTTTTTGTAATTAATAATATTTAAAATAAATTAGTGGAGAATAGCCATCACATATTATTTCAAAGGTATTTTTAAAAATTCAAACGAAATTATTTTGAAAGGTGTTATAGATATGTTTTTTTATTATAATAAATTTTTTATTAATTTTTACCATTAGTTCGCAATAGCAGTACCATAAAGCTACCCTTCGATGTTCAAGCATTATTTTTTATTCTCTTCGAAGTTCTCTCTCGAAGTTCTTTTAAATAAAGCTGAACAATTTCTAAAGATATAAATTAATGCATTACAGAAGTTAGAAATCAACAGATAAGATGTTAAGCTGTGCTTTCCCAATATACATTCATTTAGTTTCACAGCTCTTAGAGAAAAAGTCGAAGATTTAATTTGTTTAAATAACAAATTTTTACCCATACATTTTAAAAGGTTCAAAACATCTATTAATCCAATAGAAAATAGGTTGACTTTTCAGAAAACTCTAGGGTGGTGTTTCTCCTTAAACCATAAATTAAAAATCAAAGAAAGAGTTTATAAAAATTAGCGATACTGCGATATTTTATGAAACTATTATTCAAATCCTATGCTATATATAAATCGTTGGTTCATTTAAATACAAACGTCATACACATTTGCCTGCATATATGTATAGCATGTAAAAATGTAAGTGCTGGCTTTGTTTGTTCCTTCTGAGTAGGTCTTATTGGAAAAATGTCTTAATTGCAATTATAATACACTGTTTTCAATTTTAAATATTATAGCTGTGTGTATTACTCTTCATTAAATCCATTTAGAATTTGGCAACCCTGCTAATACGAACACGTAGGCCAAGAAATTCTTTTCATATATGTGAAGAAAAAATTTACTTTAATCGTTTTATTGAAGTCGACGAGTGCTGTACGCAAATAGGTCGGTTTGGTAAATATAAGTTGTGAAATTAAAAAAATTAAAGACGGATATTTTTCTTAAAACTATAGAAAAATATTGAAGTTAAACAAAATTATATTCACCATAAAGTATTAACAAGAAAAAAAGAAAATCATCTTAAAAAATTTCATTAGCAGGAACAGTTTGGAAACTTTAAAACGTAGTTTTGTTTTTAAAAAAGATAATGAAATATTTGTTCTAACCATTAAACATAAATTTACGCGAAAAAAATAGAAACGCATTTTCCTCAGTCATTTTTAGGGAAAATTTTAAAGTCTATAATAGCTCGTTGGGTCACAAAATGACTTCCACTTCACCAAAGGTTGGTGAAGATTTGCTGGGCGGTAAGTAAAATTCATATAAGTTTGTTTCTTTGTTTAAAAGACAACTCAGAATTTTTCATACTGTTGAAAGGCGTCAGCCATATTTGCTTTTGTATTTGCGGAGTTTCTTTGTTTTTTGCATGGCTGGCTTTGTTTTTATTTCTTTTCGTACGCTTGTTTTGTAAATCCTTTGTTGATGTTGTTTTTCTGCCTTTGTGTTGTATTATCATTATTTTTGATGTAAATAAAAAGTAAAATTATTTTAATAACATTACAACAGAGTATATAGCTCCATGAAAGTGTTTAAAAATTGAAATTAACAAAAAGATCTAGAAAAGTCTTTTTTTTCTAAAATTCGATTAAAATTTTCGTAAAAGCAAAATGTATTTTAAGGAAATGTAAAATAAAAAATTCATTTTTTTTTTCATTCAAAATCATAGATTAGGGAGGACAGACCGAGATTTAAGAACATCTTTTGAGACGATATAAAAGAAAAACTTAAGAAAAAGTTTTGTATTTGCCTCTCAGGCTTGGATTGCCAAACCCAATAACTAAATATATGTAAAAATCGCTTCGGGCTTCTTATGTGCACCATACTATAGATTATAATAAAAATCTTTTGTGGAAGCAAAATGAGAAATTTTTGAGTTTTGAAAATGTTTGTTTTCTGTTTCGCTGACGTGTTTATAAATTATATCTACAGACGCATTAGGTCTATATTTGATGTCAATTCTTGAGCCTTTGACAATTTTCGAAACTGAAATACAACGATGTGTGTATGCTTTTCTCCAAATTTTCGATATCTATAATGCATGATATAAAAAGTTTTAAATAAATCAAAATTTTGTGTGGACTCTCATTAAAAAAAGAAATAAGGGAACTTAAGTCCAATGGATTTAATTTAAGACTAAAAATTATTTATAGAGAACTATGTGTAATTATGACATTCTATGGTTTGTGGCATTGTGCTCTCTCCTTTTAGTTTTTTTATTACATTATTTACAAACTAATAGTAATAACATTTAGTTATGTAGTATAAATTATGTTGTGATTTAATTTTCATATGTTTTAAATATTGAATATCGCCGAGTTAGTTTAATTTAATTGCTGCTTAAGGCTATCAAAAGTTTAGAATCAAATATGATAATTAAGATATTGAATGAGGAGGAAAGGTGACGAAAATTCGTTTTTGTTCTTCATTAGTCTCTATTTTCTTATTTGTTCAAATTTATTTTTTGACGTCACTGTGAATGAGAAAGAAGAAGAAAGAAGTATGTGT
>KK351031.1:618777-624049 GCA_000671755.1 Glossina brevipalpis
CATTGTAAGGACGCGCGGGCAGATATTTTCATTTAAATAAAATTTACTTTATATAAATGCAATATTTTTTTTTTGTGTTCATTTAAATAAAATTCACTATATATATATAAATGCAATGCTTTTTTTTTTTCATTAACTATTCTATGGCTTTTTCTAATTTTTTTTTTTTTTTTTTTTTTTTTTTTTTTTTTTTTTGCATAAGGAATTTCTGTAAATTCATTGCATATATGTAATGTAATCTTATGCTTTCAATAAACACACTTTCAATGATTTAACACAAATATATTAAATATATTCAAATATATATACAAAACAGCAGCAAAGATTCCATATTATATACAATATCGTTATATATTAAGGTACGAGATAAGATACTTCTAGTTCAGTCTCTATATAGAAACAATTATTGTGTATAATTTCGAAAGATTTATCATATTTTTTATGCATATAAAATGCATGGAAGAATATTGGTTATCTGTGAGTTATTGAACTAGTGCTGTGCCTATAATAAGCTCAGAATGAATGTTGTATGAAATATGCTGACTTAGTTTCTATACTGTTTTTCAATAAAACTGTATATTTATTGAAAATTTCGATGAAGAAGTATTATCGATCATTGATCAATGTTGCTCTTCCCATACTATTTGCGGAATAAGAACTCTATGTCAGAAGATCAAAAATATAAGAATTGAACTATAGGAGGATATAGATTGAAACAGTTATTAATCAAATCAGGCATTATCTGTTGAATAGGACAGTCAGAAGAGAATATTCTAATGCACACACACACACACACACATACACACACACACACACACACACACATTGTTATGCTGAAAAAGTCAATTACAAATTGCGTTTTTTATTATTATTATTATTATTATTGTTATTATTATTATACTGTAGACTAATGAATTCTCAGACTAGTGAGATGAGAGGACGAGACCAGGGTGAGTTCTAATTAATACCAATTATTCTAATATATCTGAATTCCCAAGATGTTCGAATAAATAAGAGAATTCATTTAGAAATCCTTTCTAATCGAGAAACTTTGGAAACTTTGTGACTTTTTGACATGAAGTGAGCAAACATTCGAGCGATTTCAAAGGCCTTCGGAAATTATTATTATACTCTAGACTAATGAAGTTAATTCTTAGACTAGAGAGATGAGAGCACTCACTAGCAGCTTAGGCTATCGGATTGTTGATGTTCTTTCATTTTATGAAGAAACTCTACCGCAAATGAAATTTGAATCGACGTGTACTAACTTGCTAAAGACGTTTCTTAACAGTTCAGTCAGAGTTGCGGCATCGCGTGTTCCGTTTTATATAATTTGTTTATTTGAGGTAACGGTGATGAATAGAATCAAGAATATAGTTTTTTTTTTTTTTTTTTTTTTTTTGGTATTTCTTTCTAAGATTGGAAATTTGATGTTGGGCCATAAACAGTTTTCATTATCGACGCCGTTAACTGACTAAAAACGCGCACGCATGAATCATTTGATGTTTTCAACTCTTTACGGTTTAGTGTTAAAAGGTTTTTTGAATGAAAAATTAATTTATTTATACAAAATACTGAAAATGGACATGTATGTGTGTGTATATATATATTGTATATACATATATCATAAAAAATGTTTGAAGAACTTCACTGACTCTATATGTCCATTTTCAGTATATTGTATAAATAAATTTTGAATAACAAAAAAAATTATATATATATATTGATGGCCATGTGGGCGTCACTCGCATCCATACAAAGAGTTTGACATCAATTTGAATATTTTTTTATTCTCTCTTTTTTTTTTAAATATTTTTTTTTTTTTTCAAAAATCCAATATAAGCCGACAAAACATCTGGTGGAAGAAAGAAGGGACGGGACGATAAAACATTTCATTCTGTTGATGTCTTTAACTGTTATCTTCTGTTTTGTTGTAAATTTTACCAATAAATAAACAAATTTAAAAACAATCTATGAACTTTTGTTATCTTTATTGTTAAAATTTTATATATGCAATTTTTCTAATTATATTAACATTTTTTCACAAACACGTCCTTGCGGGAACTGTTTTAAAAATTTTCAAATCAATTTGAACCTAACACGAATAACGAAATGAATAATTAATAATAATGAAACGAATTTTAATTAAAAATTAATGTTAAACAATTTAGTTTTTTCCAAACAATTTTTGGTTTTCTCATAGCTTGTTAATAACGGAAGGTAAAGGAAAATAAAATGTTCAGTATTTTTGCGTATAATGCTCACATAGAATTTGAATTTAGAGGGAGGCACGCTTTTATTTACTTAAAAAAAAAAAAAAAAAAAAGGAATTAAATCGAAGAGTTGTTACATACGTTGTTGTTAGTGGATGAAATTTAATCATAAAGTTGACATATGCCCGTCCGATGCGAGTGTAGAATTAACTTTAAATCCAAAATTTATCACATTCACTTATCTCTATTTGGGCTCCTGCCATCAAAATGTATGACACGGAACTATCAAAGTATATATCAAAGTATTTGCAACAATTTTCATATCAAAATGCTTTGTAAACCGTAAATTAATGAGAACAAAATTTGGCATAATTTTTGAGTGTATCATGAATATTTTTAAAATTGACGAGGGAGGGGACGGCATACAATGAATATCACATCATAAATAGAGACGGAATATAACGAATAAATTTAATTTTTACAATATTTGATTAATTGATTTGTGATTTTTATATATATATATATTTATTATCACATGCAGTGTGTTTACAGAAAACAAATCTTTAGATTTCTTCTTCTCATTACTCGCAATTTACTCTACTCATTTGTATATTTCATATGTATGCATATAAAATGAAATTATTCATAAGAAAATTCCAAAAATTTGGCGTAAAATCTACTTTTATTCTTTATTTGTTATTTACATTTCGCAGTCGATTCAGCAAATTTTTTTTATCCCTGCTTTTATATGCTATACTGAGAACTCTTCACAAAAGATGGAATTTTACTACAAATAAAAATTTTTTTTTTTTTATGTATTATTGGAGAGAATTTCTATGGAAATTATATTTTGAAGTGAAATTGTAAAATTTGTATGAAAAAAAAAAAAAAAAAAAAAAAAATAATTGAAGAGTTGAATACCATTTTGAATTCTTTCTCATCAATTGTGTTAAAAAAAAAAAAAAAATATTTTTCCTGAACAATTTTTATAAGAGAATATACTAAAAACGCATTTTCCGCAACGTAAATCTATGAGGTATAAAGATGCGTCATAATTCCACATATTCATGAGTAATAATATATATTTGTACGCGTTGTTGTCTCGGCATTACTACTTACTTACGTTAAAATAGAGCAACAATATTGAAAATTCGCATTAAAATTTAAAAAAAAAATACGTGAATTTTTCTGTTCAAAAAAAAAAAAAATGAAATACGTATGAAAAGTTGTTGAGATCATTCAACATGAGGTCAATGAATGATTTTGGATTGAATTGATTATTTCAGAACAAAATAAGTTTTTATTTCGAATTAAAACGAAATTTTATTACAAATGAATAATAAAAATGAAAAATATTGAGATCAAAGAACATCATATGCTTCATGTAAAATATATGAGGACGACTGCACATGAGAACCCCCGCTGCTCATAAATATAACATTTTATTACAGCATCAATTTACGCGCGGCAAACTCTTCCTGTCATATAAGAGAAGACGACAAAAATTTATTACGTTAAATTCGAAATTGTATTAAATTAATTAAAATTAATAATTGAAAATTAAATCAGAAGAATGATTTTTTTTTATTTCTCAAGTCGCAAGCCGCAAGTCGCTTATAATTGTCTCTCTCTCTCTCTACGAAAATGAATATTTTAAAAACATATCTCAAAACGCATGAACCTTTTTCGCTTTAGGGAAAAAAAAAAAAAAAAAACGAAGAAATGATTCCATCACACAGTGATGTTTACAATTATTTCTGCCTTTTCTCTTTTGTCGATTGATGGTCAATTCAAAAATTTTTTCTCTAAACAACAATAAATTACAACTAAAAGGTCAATCGGACCTTAATTTTTTTTAATGAAACCATACAAGTCATGACATGTAACTCATTACTGCATTTTGCTGAATTTTTGAATAATTTTAAAATTAAGCGTAAAAATGTGCCTCAATCCAGCTTATGAGACGAATAATAAATGAGAAGGAAATCATCATCAATGCAATTTAAAGCGAAATCTTTTAAAAATCATTACCATACGTTAATATATATGAAGAAATCAGTAAAAACAATTAAGAGATTACAATTATAATAAAATAATACATAAAAAAAAGGAATCAGCGTCTTTTCCGCGGAACTTGCTGCCGTCATAACCAGTTACGACATATGTCTCAGATTTATCAGAAAGAAAAGTAATCTGCATTGACAATCTTAATGTCATCAGTGCGCGATACGTTTCAATCGTCGTGTAAGGGTATTTTTGATTACATTTTACCCCCAAATTTTACCCCAAATAATAAATGTCAAAATATTTTGGATTGACGGTAACACGCGGCGGGTATACGAGATTGCTAGGCGTTTCCTGTAATCCGTCTCACATAACTAATCTTCTTTCAGTTTCTTATGCAAATACTTAGGTCGCTTAGGTCCAAATTACCAATAATCTTTTTTCTCGACATGACTGGATTTTTACTAAGCCCCCTCACCGCGCCTTAAAGTAAATAAGGCCATTTTCAATACCAAACATTATTATAAACGTATGGTGCCTACAAAATGGGCTTTCTGTAATTATTTTCTATTCGAGTGTTGTGTCCCTCTTTTCCAAAAAACTAACGAAACCATCTTTGCGAAGTTACTTGTTGTTGTTGTTGTTGTTGTTGTTGTTGTTGTTTAAGAGAGGGGACACGATTCCAAGAATTGATCTCTCTCTCTCTCTCATTAAACACATGAACACATGAAGCCGCCCTTGACACCACCCCTAGAATGTACTTAATTTTACCAGCTTTTTTCAATCTAAATTACACAAAACTTAACTTACACACAACTTAACTTACACACAACTTAACTAACACACAACTTCACTTACACATAACTTCACTTACACACAACTTCACTTACACACAACTTAACTTACACACAACTTAACTTACATACAACTTAACTTACACACAACTTAACTTACACACAACTTCACTTACACACAACTTAACTTACACACAACTTAACTTACACACAACTTAACTTACATACAACTTAACTTACACACAACTTAACTTACATACA
>KK351031.1:627632-723772 GCA_000671755.1 Glossina brevipalpis
TTTTTTTAAATGTATATATGTATAATTGCGGATGATTTAAATAAAAAAAGAAGAACATAAATATTTACGCTAGAAAATCTGAAATTTTAATAATCTTACTATAGCTCTCAGTCCCGCTTCTACCACTCGATGATATATTAATTAATATTTATTATTATAACATACTGAAATTATCTTTGGTACTTGAAATGAAAACACTACTTTATTAATGGCTAAGTTTTCCCTTAAGTAATGGCCACGATTGCTTTCAAAGAGAAAACTCTAGAGTGATTAAGTTTAATTAAATTCTTATAGCATTCATCGCTCTGCCTGTCGCGAGTCATGTTTGGGAATTTGATTTTTGTTAAATTGAAAATTTTGAAATACAAAAAAAATTAGAAAAGCTTTCCATTTTAGTTTCATCCAATTAAATCGTTAACCTAATTAAAAAGCTCTTTTGCTTTTCAATTTCAATTTTAATTTTTTTTTTATTATTTTTTTTTTTTCAGAATCTTGGATTGAGTTGAGTACAGCTGCTACAATGGCTGGTGTTAAGAGTCCTGAGCGAATAACACCATTACCATTTTCTAACGGTGAGGAGTATTTGCGTTTATTACGCGAGGCTCAACGTGAATCAACTCCGTCGAGTCGTGTTTCTTCAGCCAGCTCCACACATAGGTGAGAAATTGATTAAAATTTTTTTTCCTGCCCTCTATCTCTCTCTCTCTCTCCACTCATGTTAAATGAATAAATAAATAAAGCGAGAGTTTTTAAGAAAAATTGTGTTTTTTGTCTGATTTTATGTTTTACAATTTTTTCTTTTTTTTTGTACTTATAATTTATTGCAGCCCTAAGTCGCCACCTAATAGTCCAAATACAGAAATGTGTGGTGAAGATGAGCTTAAAAATGTATACATTAATTATTGGAATAAGGTTCGTTTTGTATAGAAATAAATACATTAAATATTTTTATACATATAAAAGTTTTAAAAAATAATTTTTTATTTTATTATTATTAGACTGCTGGTGAGACACAAAAAGACACTGATTGGTTGGAGGAATGGAACAGTCGGCCTGATCAACGACCCCCAAAGTAAGTCTAATATAATTTATATTTTGTATTCTATAAATCCGGTACATACTTTCACATATTCGTGTCAGTACTTTTTTTTTTAAGCGCAATTACTGCCATTGTTTTCTAGGTTATTGTAATAAAAATCAACGTTCAATTGTTCTTGTTGCTGTTATTTATATTATTATTATTGTTTTTAAACAGAGATTGGAAATTTGAGCATCCCCAGAATCAACAGAAAAAGAAAACGACTCGCTATTCCATACGCTTGACACGCATTGGCAAAAATTCATTGTTTTCTCGTGAAATTTTGTATTCCCTCATCTTGTCGAATGTATTATCATTGCTCTTGGGAGCTGGCCTAGGGTAAATAAAACAATTTAGTTTTGTTTTTTTTTTATTTGTAAAAAAATCTAAAAAGTTTTCTTCTTCTTTTTTTTCGCAGGTTGTGGCTCAGTAAACGGGGCATATTGCTTACCCGTGTGGTCATTGACTGAAGTGCTTTATATTTGTCTCCTTTTTTTATTTGTTAAATTGCCTATAAACAAAATATTTTCATAATTTTTACTGAATTTTAAACATTTAATTTTACTTGTACGCCTACAGGTGTCGTCCTTTTTTTTTTTTTTTTTATAATTCATATAAAATTTAAAAAAACAAAAAATTAATTAAAAACCTCAATACCACTCTCTCATGGAGAGAGAAAAAAAAAAACTATTTCATATTTTATAGACGAAAAAATATTACATACACAATAGCTAACTGTGTGAAGTTTTCCTTTATTTCTTTTCCATTTCGTTTTAACTCTTATTAATTATAACATTTTAATTTTTTTTTTTCATATATTTCATTTTTACTATAATATCAATATTAATAATTATAATCATCAAACGAGATATCATTTGATGAAACAATAAGAAGGCAGGAAGAAGTCCTATTTTTTTTCTTGTTTGTTGTGTAGCGTCTCGCATAAATTTCACGTTCATTTAAAATACACTATTTTATGTTTTGTTAAATCGATTTTTAATTTTTGTCTATTTGAATATATCTATAAATAACGATTTTATACTTACATAAATGTAATAAAACAATTGAAGATGTACACATAATATATATTTAATCCATTTTATAAAACATTATAAAATGTAAGAGATTTATACTTTACCTTATCAAAAGAATGTAATTTTGGATTTTAAACAAAAAAAAAAAAAAAACAAACAAAAAAATACAAAAACAAAAACCGGCAAAAAAATGAGTTTGAAATTATCTTATTATATAAATTGCTAATCGCGAACTTGTTCCTCAAAAACAAGATGAAACTGTCACAATATCTTGCAATGCCTGCCCCATACTGACCTTTTGTTGATAAAAATTTTGGATTAAGCCCAGAATTAGTTTCCAGTTTCGTGGTTTATTTTAACTTTTTCTAATAGATTGTTCATAAAAACTTAGGTAGGGGGCTATATGCATATGAAAATTGAAAATGATATCAAGAACAAGAAATTTTATATATGCAAAAACGTAGACCGACCATAAATATGTACATTTTATTTTTCTGCAATAATATTAATGTTATTCGATATGAGCTCTTTTTTTTTCTAAGTTTATAAATTTTCAATAGTTTCAAAATGATACAGTTAATAATTGGTAATTGCCACAAAAAAAAAATTAATTTTTATATTATTTTGTGTTTGCAACAGTGAAAGGGCTTCCAGAGACCTCACAAAGTGTATATATTCTTGATCATTATCAAATTTCAGGTTGATTCAAGAATATCTATCGGTCTTTGTAATATCGGTAGTTAATATTATTCTGGCCGCAAAAATGAAGATATCTACTTAAAATTTGCCAGAAACATAGAAGGAAAGGGAAATGAAAGAATACGTCTACAGCACAGATCACCTCCTGCATTCTAAAGCAAAAAAAAAAAACAAAACAAAATTGCAACGTATGCTGAAATTTAATTCTTTGAGAAGACACGCGTAAAATCAAAAAAAAAAGCTTCAGAGATCCCATGAAGTCTATATATTCTTGATCAGTATCAAATACGAAATCCATCAATGTGTGTAATAAGTATTTCCCGGATTATCTGAATCAAAATTTGCAATAATATTCAAAGTGTTTGGACGCACACAATTATTGAAAATGGGTCAAATCGGTTACAGGCCACACCACACAGCCACGCAGTATAACATAAACTCAGAACATTTCTTTTTTTTTTTTTGGGGTGTTTCCCACAGAAATGAAAAAAATTCTCAGCGTTTACTCAAAATAGAAGTATCGAAATTTAGTTTTTTTTTTTTTTTTTTAGAATAACGGTAGTGGGTATAAATTATTCGCCCATATCGAAATTTAGTTTTTTTTTTTTTTTTTTTTTTAATAGAGGACATTGTGTTAGCACAAAAGCTCTTTTTGTCTTAATTTGTTAAATCTTTATAAACCATAAACTCTTAGGAGTACATGACAGTGAGATTAGAAATTTGTAGACGACATTTTTAGTGACAAAAGCATATCGCTAAAACTTGTCATCCTTCCTATGAATATACCATAAACTCTATAAATCAAATAGTTCAGGATATATATTAAGTAAGTTTTAAGCATATTTTACCTATTTTAAGTAATTTCAAAACCGAGAAATCTAAGCGACAAAAAAGTTTTCGATTATAGAAAAACATTAGTGTTCTTTTTTCCAAATGTAGTTAACATAGGCAGTGGTGAGTTGCGCTTAAAATGAGGTGACCACTGATTAGCTGGTTAATGGGCATTTTAATTAGGTCAATTAGATGAGATCTTTATTAGCTTAAAAAGATGGATGAATCCCACATAAAGGGAATGTGAATTTCAATATTTGTAGTACTTATAAAAAAATAAAATCAATTTTTCCATCAAAGTAGCAAGCACGCGTATCACCACTTGACGTTACCAACACTGTTCTCAATTATTAGAAGAAATGATTTCCAACTTCAAAACGGGCAGTAATATTTGAAAAGATTAAAATATAGCTTAATTTTCTACGGCTTTCGAAAATCATTATTGGTTGATTATCTTGATACCGCTAAAATAAGGACAGAAAATTGTAGCTTAAATGTTTAAATGAACTACAGCCAATAAAGAGGAAAAAATTCATCTTCGATCTGACATAGAACAAAATGAAAAAAAATCTATCTACGAACTGGTGGCCACAGTACTCTCCGTTTTGACGATATTCTGTTATATTTGTTTGGCCAGCATTGTGTGTTCCTTAAATGCACCATTTAAAGCAGCCATTGATGACTGTTTTGAAGATCTTTTCGAAAATCATTTCATTACTGGATTGCAAATATGTTCATTTATTTTATTTCATTCATTATGAATTATTTCTAAATGACTTCATATAACCTTATCCGTTAAGAATAACGAAGTCCATTTAATGGTATCCATTTACTTTTATATTATTTATATTATATATTCTTCATTTCTTCCTTTTTGTACTCGGCATATTGCTCTCAAAGATCACCTAGTGCAAGACTCTTAAGTGGGCTCAAAATGTGCGAGAATCAAATATAATCTTGTGATTTTTATAGAATCTACGCTACTTATCCGTGTGTGTGTGTGTGTTATGTTGCAATATTTAAGATATTTTGATGAAATTCTATACGCTGAAGTGTTTTCATCCAAAGAAGAAGAGCTCAGTTGCCCAATAAATTGGATCGAACTATATTTATTTTCGAACTTATTTAATGATTCCATTAGGCCATTGCCTATATGAATATAAAGAGACAAGAGTGGTGTTAACTTATTTATCTGTCAGCGTTGTGGTTGATTTTTTAGTGTTTTGGATTTTCCATGAAACTATCGGGTCTTTAAAAATAAGTCAAATGTCTCCATGTCACTTTTCGCAATGTTATGTACAAAATAATAATTATTTCCTTCTACCAAAGATTTCGGGGAAACATATAAATCTTTTTTTGGATCATATTGCGCTCGTCCCAACATTTTCAAAAATTCGTGACGTTCACGTAAACGAAATTCCCGCGAAGTTAATACTTCAGGCACTTCCAAGATAAATTGATGACTCAAATTCATTTCTTGATGCACATAGGCAAAGCGCTCAACAAGATCATCTGTTTCTGATAAAAAAAAAAAAAAAGAATTTTTTATTGATTTTTTTTTTTGAAAGTTAAAGAAAAAGCCGCCTACTTAACATCCACAAACGTGGTTTAGCCAATAGTAAACATGTGACTTCATCCTTATTGAAGCCCATTTCCTCACGTATGCTAAAAGTGGCTTTCCGTATATGGTCCATATTGTAGGTTATCAGTCTAGATGATTTACTAGCAAGAAATCGCACATTTTCACCGGTCAAGCCGAATTCTTTTTGAAAGAATCCCAACCTACGATCAATACGCGACGTCGAAAACATTAACCAATAAGGATTTATGGTCAAGATTCGTTCCATTTGTGCTTTTGAAAATTTTTTAGCTTCTAAATAGTTAACTCTTGTTTGTAAATCATCTAAATGAACTTTAAAAATTAAAGGGTTTTTAGTTATAAATTCACCCAATCTTTCAACTGGGACATTTTGATCCTTTAAAAATAACAAATAAGGTTTTACATCCTCCTCAAAACGAAGACGTAATACGAATTCCGGTAAGCCTTTCTTTCCTTCAATATGCTTTAAATTGACTCCGAGTTTCACAAATTGTTGCAATGTATCCGATTTGTTTAAATAAGCTGCCAAATTATAGGTAGGTAACAAACTTGTTGAATCGACTTCTTCTCCAGTTGAAATCGTCTGCAAAGCTTTTTCATTATTTTGAATACTTGGTAATGTAAGTTGTTTTTCATTTGTCTTGTATTTGTGCGGTTCTAATGTTTGTTGCAATTGATGCATATCCATGCCACCCGTTAATTCGGCCAATTCTTTCTTAGCCATATCAATATCGTCCACTTTCGGTCCATAAAGTGGTTCGGGTATATATTTAAATTCAATTTTCCTTCTAGATAAACCACGTAATTGACTTTTTGTTGTTCCATAATTGTTGAATTTAAAATGAATTTGCGTTGAATTTTGTAAAATTCTTAAGCATTTTGTAAACAACATCTTTTTAATGAGATAGAGAAACCTTATACTAGAATTAATAATGTCAACTTTGACACATAAGAAAGAGAATTTTTTTTTTTTTTTTTTTTTGTTATTTCATGTATGTGGCTTTTGCTTTCTAGCAGCTTTCGTAAATAAACGAATACATTTGTGTGTTGAATGGCATCGGAAAAGAGTCTCTTACCAACACTTTTATTTCGATTGTCGAGATTATTTGGCGTTTTATAAATACTACTTGATTTTCTTTTTTTTTTTTTGTTTTTGACTTCTTTGTTTAATTCTACGTTTATTACAAAATTTGTGGAAAATTAAAAGACAAAAGAAATTAAATAAATCGAATTTATATTAATTGTATCAAGTAAATAATTTGTGTGATAATATGGATAAACTACGTAGAGTCTTGAGTGGTGACGATCGAACTCCAGAAGAAGAAAGTGGCATTATAACAATAACCCAGGTAAGAAACGACGCTGTTCGTCAATAGCAGACTACAATTTGATGTTTCTTTAAATCTGAATAAAAAAATATATAAATTTTTTTTGTAATTTGATAAATAAATGCTTATAAGAACGAAGGGCGTTGATGTGAGTGCACATTTTTTCAGACACTTTATATATATGTATGTTAGAATGCTTGCAAATAAGTTGAATATCTCTTCTTTGATTTATTCTCTTAGACAATTTTGATTTGCTAAACTATTATGTGTTTAATTTCATTTGGAAAGTTTCCTACAAATGCCTTTTACTGTGTACATTATTGCAGATCAATGACATGTCCACATTGAGTTGGTCGACGCGCATAAAGGGTTTCTGCATATGTTTTGTTGTTGGAATTGTTTTCTCATTCCTTGGCGCTTTAGCGTTGTTTTTGCACAGTGGAATTGTTGTGTTTGCGGTTTTCTACACGTTGGGCAATATAATTTCAATGGCTAGGTATAATTTTAATTTTTATTTTTTTATTAATTTTTTTTTCTCTTTTGTTTTTTTTTTTTGTTTACACATATTTTTTTAAATCTGGGTTTTTTTTTTCTCTCATAATAGTACTTGTTTCCTTATGGGTCCTTTTAATCAAATAAAGAAAATGTTTTCAAATACTCGCTTAATTGCCACCTGTTTAGTAATATTTTCTCTTATTATGACATTAATAGCTGCCTTAGTGGTAGGTCCTCGCGTACTACATTTTATTCTACAAGTATATTATTTTAATTTTTTTTTTTTTTTTAATTTTTTAGTTGAAAAAACCCGGTGCAACTTTGATTTTCATTATCATTCAATCACTGGCCATGACTTGGTATTCTCTCTCATATATACCTTACGCCCGAGATGCGGTTAAGAAAACTGTGTCTGCTTGCTTGGATGTTTAGTCGTTTTTTTTTTTTTTTGTATTATTTGATATTTAAGCAAAGCCTTTGAAATGTATTTGTTTTTATTAGTTTAGCATGTACGTTTAATTATTGTTTCGTAACATCAGTTCTTCTTTAATATATAATAAATATTCTCTTATATTTTAATTTTGTTCCCTTTTTCCTTCCATTAAGCTTTACATGCTTTTGTATCGGTTACATGAATGTTACTTTCAATATTTGTGTATTAATATATGTATTTAAAAATTTTATTATATGACATATACTGTAGATTTTGTAAATTTAAGAATTTTATATAAAAAACGACTTTCTCAAAAATATATGCTTCGCTTGTAGTTAGTTAATTTAAGAAAAAAATTTAGAACTATAAAATCGTTAACATTATTAACACACACACACACACACACACACACACACACTTATGAGTTCATACTTATGTTATACTCTATATAATTTGGGATGCTGATTCGTATAAACTGGGTGTACGCAAATCGCGAAGATATCCTATACGGTTTCGAAGCTACAATTTAAGATTAACTAAGAAGTTAAAAAGCACTTAACCCAAGAAAATTTTTGGTTTAAATTTAAGTGAATAACGGATTTTGTTTCATCAATTTAACTCCATTTCAATTATTTTACTTATAGGTGATAAAAATCTCTTAATTATTCAGAAGCCATCTGATTTGATTTGCTATAGAAGAAACCCCCGTCATAATATACAAAAATAAATAATAAAAAGAATTTTCAAAAACATTTCTTTATTTCGAAGAAAATATAAACAGAAACAATATTTGATCTTAAATTCATTTAGACTTATAGCAGATATTAATGGAGTGACCAAGTCTAGTTTTGCCATTTTTTTCTTATTGGTTATGTTTCTATAAAAATAAGCATTTCTTGTTCTTGCTTACTTCTGTATTAATCTTGAAATATGTAAAAAAAAATTTTCTTTCAATTTATTTTCCTTTTTTTTTTTTGCAAATAATAATAATAATTTTATAATATTATGCACTTTAATCTTTTACATATATATGAGATCAGTTTACGCACTAAAAATAATATTTCATGACTTACTTGCTGAAATATTTGTCTTCCGATCAAATATTATATTTAAACTGCCTGCAGTACTTATTTAGGAGAAACAATTATTTGCAAATTAGATGACTGGATAATTTGAATATCACCAGATGAATGGTAGGTGAGCTAATTAATCTTTATTAATCAATCACTACAAAACACACACATTTATCATTCATTATCTCTTTGCTGGCTAAAAAATCAAAATATTCTTTATAATGACACTTTAAATTTCACATTCAAGATTCTAACATCATGATACCGGAAAATGTCTAGATTGTTATTATAGGCAGGCAACTTTTCGCTGGCAAAAGGATTTCCAAAAAACCCTTGGTAAGCAGCTAAAAAAGCATCAAAAATGTTTTAAGTGTCAAGCCGATTGGAATTTTATGCCATATACGAGTGAATTAATACAACAGCACAGCTTTCAGCTAACACGTTCTCACTTATAGACGATATCTGAAAAATATAATTTAAAAAATATGCCAAAATCGAAAGAAAAATAATTAAATGTAAACGCTACATACTGATTTTATGTAGCAAAACGACATCACCCCCCTCCTCCCTTCCACTTCCACCTTCCAAAAATTAAAAAAATATATCAAAGATTGATTTTCAGAACATCATTTAATTTAATATCTTTTTCTTTTGGTTTTTTTTTTTTTTTTTTTTAAGGGAGAAAATTAACATGTAAAGAAAGAAGTCTCGAGAATATGTCGCTACATCTATATTAGAAAGAATCATATTTAACAAAAAGCTTAAAACATAATAAAACATTCGCCTTAATCCTTAAATCTATATATATAAATAAAAAGAAAGCTTAAAAGCTTCTTCATGTTTTCATATAACAGAGATATTGAATGACATTTCATAATATATGAAATATTGTTTTCCTTTAAGAACAAATTTATTTTTGTCTTAAAAATAATTTAATAATAAACTCATTTATTTTAACATTTCAAAATAATATTAAATATATATATATATATATATAAAACCCTGAAAATACATTTTAAAGTTCATTCATTATAAGAAGGCATAAGAGAGAAATTTAATCTCAAATGAATGTAAACCGGTTTAAAGTACACAGCACATAATCATTAAAGAGTAGGGGGAGCAGTTTTAACAAATGAAAATTTCATTAGATATAATTATATATATAAAACAAGTTTAGCAAATTCAAATTTGTAAATTTGATGAATCGAAAATAAAAGTAAAACGAAATTGAAAAGTTACATTCACGAGTGGTAGCGAAACCCAGATACCCATCACCTAAGGTAAATATATATGAAAATATTTTAGTTTTTGAACAGGTTATTATTAGCGAGCCGATAAGGATCAATGTTCGCAAAGAATTTTTATATAGATTTGTTAAATATTCCATTGGAAATGATCGATATTTAATAATTAGCTAACAAAATATTAATAAAGAAATTTTGTATCTTTTGATATTTATAAGAGATACTTCAGATTTTCAAGTAAACTTATCCCGTAAGCTAAAGCAAATAAGTATCTATTGAAGCGAATACAAACTTGTATTTAAAAATTTTCAAAATGATTATACAGACAGAAGTAAGTAATAAAATCAAGTCAAAATCTGCCGATTACGATTCAATACATATCTCTATACATAATTTAGAGAGTCCACTGTGCGTATTTTTATGTGCCTTAAAGGAGGTAGCAAATGATTAATACATATACATATAGATATATATATACATATATATATATATATATACTTTCCTTGGTGATGGCTATAAAGGACCTAAATGTTACCTTACAAATGTTACCTTACAAATATTATTATTTCTTAAAAGAAATCTGAGTAGAGTTTTGCTTTCGTAGAGAGAGTAGTGTGTGTTTGCTTCTAAAAATTACCTTTAAATTGTACATTTAAATTTCATTTAATGCTTTTTGTTTGTTTGTTTGTTTGCTTGCTTTTTTCTTGATTTTTAGTTTTGCTTTCGTTTACTTGTATTGGTAATCAGTACAAATTATATCTATAAACGCTATACTTATAATGTCTTGTTACTGGTGATTTAAATAAACTTTTTTTTATTTAAAAATAAGCTTTGTTGTTGTTTTTGGTTTCTTTCTTTTTTTTTTTTTTTGTTTTTGTTATTATTATACTTTATCTTTTTGAAATTTTAGATTTGTAAGAGAAAGAATTAAAATTTATAAAATTTTATTCAATCTTCTTGTCGTTGTTTTTTGGGGATTTTTTGGGTGATATTTTGCCTAAAAGAAAAACAATTAAAAAAACCATTTAAAATAAAACACATAAATCGATTGTTTTTTTTTCCCAAATTATAAAAATGAATAATAATTAAATAGTACACAAAATTAAGCTTTCATACTTGAAAAAGAGAGAATTAAAAAGAAGAAAGAAAAAAAACCAGAAAAGGATTACAATTCTATTGAATGAAAGCCAAATTACTGCAAAAAAAAAAAAAAAAAAAGAAAAAAAAGTTTATCCTTTTAACATAAATATGCATTTTTATTTATTAACTTGCATGAGATCTCTTCTACTAATCCATTTTTAAATGTTTATTATACAAAGAATGTTAAACAATTTTAATTTTAATATCGTACGGTGTGCTCTCAATGCCAACATGTTTGCTAATACTTTTATTTAGCTTTCCTCGTGCATGTGCAATGATTTTTGGATGTACATAATAAATGGGGCCTTTACAAAAATTTCACATTTTAATTAATATAGTTACGTTTAGCAGACATGAAATATTTAATAAAGATAAAATAAAAAAAAAAAAAAATAACATTTGTAAAATATGCAAGAAATTCAACAAGAAAGGGAGAAAGAGAAACAGATAAAAGACAATATAAAAGATCATAAAATGTATACAACTACATATAAAAACGAGTAATAATAAAGCTTAGCTTTTTATATTCGGTACTTGAGCCAAATTTTGAATACCCACCAACGATATTCAAACATATATATATGCATATATATATAATATAGTTTTTCAAATCTATCTTAAAATTTGTCAATTTCAAAGTTCAAAAATCCAAACAAAACGGGGTTGATAGTCGTTAAAAGGAAAAAATAGATTAATACATATATATAATATATATATGTATGTATATATGTATATATATATTCTAACCGTATTCTATTCTTGTGACCGATCATTAGTCGTAAGAGATTGTAATTTATATGAAATCAACTAACTCCACTCTTCTGATGATATGTGGAATTCATAAGTCAGAAAAGTATATTTAGTTTAATATAAATAAAGAAGAAAAAATCGTTTGCATCCGACTAAAAAGTTTTTTGATTTTAATGTGCTTCCTTCCCCACATATATCTTTAACAAAGTTCCAAAGCAAGGTCGTTTTGGCAAATGTATAAAATTACTTGAAGACTAAATCTTTAACTTGGAATAAGTCTCTCTCTTATATCACAAATATTTTAAAAATCATTTACACTATAATCTTCTTATTAAATTAATTAATTGGTAGTTCAATCAATTTTTGCCTATTTTTCATAAAATAATGAAAAATGTTTTCTTTATGCAACTCTGTTGTTGCATACTAGAACTTTCTTATGATAGGAAAAGTTCTTTGTAATTAATTAAAACTTTTTTTTTTATACAAAACATTTTCCGTATAGGAAAGTGGAAACGAATTACGAAATTACAATTTTGTAGCGTTACATACGTACATAAGATAATTATGCATTTACGATTTGCAATCATTTCGTGCCTTATTCACTTACATTGCAGTTCTTTGAATTATTCCTTTCGAATATTTCTTTTTCGTCATTATTTAATTATGTTCTGTATTTTTTACATATAGAAATAAAAATTAACAGTAAATAGTGCAGGCCGCCCCATTATATTACACAGGTATGGGCATGGTATACAAACGAAACAAAATAATATGTGTCAAGTTTTGTTTCTTATTTTAAAAATGTTTTTTTTTTTTTTTTTTGTAATATTATACTGAATAACTTTGCACAATTGACTTTAGCAAGACTTTCTAAAGTTTTAGAAAGCAGTTTTTTTTTTATAAGGCAAGTTGAAATGTCTAATGATTTTAAAATTTTCCTTTTAACTTGACCATTCAACGACTCCATTTTGATTAGAAGACATTGTTAGGTTTGGAATATATATGTAATTACATTTTATAATTTAGAAACTTGTTGCGATGGTGGTGGATATTTATATATAACAAAAAAAAAAAAAAAAATTGTGCTTAATATTTATGAATCATAATATAAAAGCAAGAAACATAAGAGAGTGAAAAAACCGATTTACCAATTTGGTAAAAATTCCAAATTAGAAGTAAATAATTTCAGAATTTCTTTTGATTAAAAAAACAAAACAAAAAAAAGAAGAATAGAATATCAAATTTAAAGACAATAACGAGAAAAAAACATATTATTAGTGAAACGTACCTTTGGATTCTGCATTATCTAAAGTTTTAAACTTTTTCGTGGGCGACTGATTGGTAGACGATGATAGTGACTTTTTCGCTTTACGTTTATCCATCATACGCTGAAATGTTTTTATAATAATAATAATAATAATAATAATAATAATAATGAAATCAAATTTTAATATCAAAATACTTTCATTTACCTGCCATAAAACACAACCATAAACAAATGCTACTGAAATAATAACTTGTACCGTTAACCACAATACGATATTGATAGCTTGCGTACGTTCAAACAATTCCTTGCCATTTTTAATGCATAATATCGCCTCGGAGACCATAATAGCACAATAAACCCAACATTGAGTGCCGACACGTTTACAACGTGTATCTGTTACATATGTATAATATTGTCTGTAAATGAAAATTTTTGAATTAAATGTGAAAAATAATTAATTAATTTTTGTAATTCTTATTATATGCTTACCTTACAGACGGTGCCACAAAAAGACCGATGAATATTAAACGAGCTATAACTACATAATGATCGGGTGGCATTTCAAATATATGCTTTAGGAAGAATGTATTTAGTTCGGTTATCTATAAAGTATAATTTTTTAAAAATTTTCTTTAATAATTAATAACTATATTTACTATATTTACTCCATATCATGCAAATTATAAAGAATCATATTAGTTTTTTTTTACCTGCCAAAATATCACCAATTGTATAACAGCTGCAAATCTCATAGCTGTTGATTTCGGATCTAGCCATCTAATAGAAGTCCAACTTTCGGGTGTAAACTGTAACACGGCTCGCTTAATTTTACCACTTGTCGAAGAAATATCTTTAATACTGGCCCATTTATATTCGCGCATTTCTAAGATTTTGCATATTTTCAAGCCAACCCATATGCCGAGTCCGTTACAAAGGAGAACATCTAATATCAAGGCGTCCCACCAGCATTCCACGAAATTTGGCAACAAGTGAGCGAAAGTTATTTCCGTTATTTCCCACATTACACTTATCGCCCACAAAATTCCCATATGACGAATGAGGATAGCCTTAAAAGCCCAACCTAAAAAATGGCCCCACGCAAAGACATCCAGATGACCCTTAATACGTTCTAATGTAATATCCGAACAATTCACTCCATATTCCTGTGAAATTTTAAAGTTCAACATTTTTTACATATACATAAATAATTATTAGTTATTTTCGTCTTTGTGCTTACCTTATCCATATTTATGTGGAAATCTTTTAACTTTGGATCGAGCCAGTACAAAATATTCATAATGGTTTTATGATTTTGAAACATTAAGAACTGTAATGTCAACAAGTATAGGACCGAACAACCGAATAATATGCGCCATACAGCTGGATGTGGCCGTGTAAATGGGCCATTTGGAAACGCCAGCACCGATATGATTAGGAAAAAGAATACCACGCATAATATGCCAGCCCAGATATTATCCTCAAAATTTCCTTCGTCCCTATTAATAATATAATAATAAATAGTTATTTTGTGCGTGTGTTTTCTTCTTAAGAATTTTAGGAAACATTTCTTCTTTCTTTATAAGAAACGTTTCCCTGCTCTTAGATTTTTCAAATAAATTTTAATTATAAATATTTTTTCTTTTCTTTATAATCAAGCCCTACCTATTTTGTTTTTTGAATGTCGTCATAATTATCAAGACGTATATACCGGATAGATTAATAACAAAAACAATTATAATTAAAGCGCATGCAAGTTAAAAGATCCTTTACTTATTTATTCGCTCAGAAGTATTTACGGTTAATAGTAATAATAATCGCAGGAAATCTATATACATATGAAAAATTCTTAAAAAAATTTAGCTATTAAATTTCCTATAATGCAACAAATCTGCACTATCCTGGCTAGGCGAGCTAATTGTATTCTTGCTTTTAAGAAAAATGCTGTCTAGATAAACTTATTTAATATTTAACAGTTTTTTTTCTTTTGCCCCATATAATAAGAAAAAAACAAGCAGATTTTTGATTAAAAAAAATTGTATAGAAATCAGTTATATAAACTTAAAGTAACCGTGAAAGTAATAAGTCAGGCGAATCATTGGATTGACTTAGCAAAATAAGATGCCTAAACGGCGTACGAGCAAATCAGAAAGTTGAGCTATCGTGGCGCGCAAATGTGACATAAATCTTTTTCTCCATATTTTTACTTATACAATAATAAGCTCGAGAATACTCAACTTTGGGATGTAATCCAACCAAACATCGCGCAAGAAATCGAACTAGTTGTAGTGGCAAGCAATGTGAGTGTAACTTTATATCTTATAAATGAACAAAGATCTATTATAAATAAAGAATGTAAGTTATATAACATAAATGCATCAGTTTCAACAATTGCATGGGTGGGTTTTCTTTAAAAGATGATATATGCTGATATATGATAACTCTATGACGCCAAAATTTCAAAAAGTTTGTGTCTTTATATATTATATCATTTTCAAGTGAATTTATGATATTTTAGACTTCGCTGAAGAATGAATGAGATTTTTATGCACATAGAATGATGTGTTGGCTCAGGTCAGGTCAACCGCCAAAAGCGACTTCAAGCCTAAATAATTCCAATAAATATTTTGTATATATAATACGAAAAGTGTTAGCTTTTAGAACGAAATAAAATTGATAACATCAATCTTTGCAAATAACAGCGATAATAAATATCACAAGTGATAGGAGAAAGAACCAAAAATCATCACATACTGCGTTATGTTAATCCGGTTAAAAGCGGTTAGAATGAAAGTATTAAGCCATTTGATCTTTTTGTTAAAATATTAGATTTTTTAATGATCGACCTCAAGACGAAAAACTCCTTAAAATATGAGAGAAATATTTTATATTCAAAAATTCACTTTTTCACACAGGTTTTGCTTTTAAAACTAATATGTTTTTTTTTTTTTTTTTTGATTATAAACTTCTGATTGCTAGCAGTCACTTTTTAATTAGATTTTAATTAGATTTTTTCATTATTTTTGATAGTTTTTAAATTATACTGTTAACAGTTAATTGAGATAGAAACTTTCACAGTTCTAGCAAATTAATCTATCAAATTAAATAATTAAGATTTTTGAGATTTAATTAAAAGTATAGTTGTACTTTCTGTCGGTTATATCAATCGAGAAATTAATTAAATAAATTTGTTACACTCCCCGGCGATGAGTTTTAAAAATAAATTCGTTATCCTTTACTTAAACTTGCATGTTTTCATATTATCTTATAAAAATGGGTGGTTGAGCCTTGAGTAATTGCTAATTTTGTCCTAAAAAAATTTAATTTGATATCCCCACTAATCAATCAATATCTGAAAATCAAAGCATAAAGTTTTAAATAATTCATTTATCAAACAAAACTGAAACTTACGGTTCCATTGTCGATACTCCGTGTAATTGTTCATAAGCATTTGCTAGGCTGGTTGTTAACAATTTTTCAATTCTGAAGATTTGAAAATAATTTTTTTTTTTTCGTACTAAGTATTAATGTTACCTCTCGTACTATAATAATTCATAATTTTTGTTAGTTGTAGTTATTACTGTACAATCTCTTCCTTTTTTTTTTTTTTTTTTTTTTAATATTAGTAACTGAGCGAATTAGGTCTGTTCAGAATGGAGATTATTAAATGTATATATTTAATATTTACACCTAATAAATGAGAGCAGGAATTTTGAAAAAATGACACAATTTTCAATAGCAACACAAAGCAGAACCGATGGGTGGAAAGTTTCAAATGTGTTGATTTAATTGCATCTAAAAGTAAGGGTTGGAAGCGAATTTAACGTCAGAAGCGTAAGGAAGATTTTTTATTTCAAAGTATGTGTGTGTGTATAAACATACTATATAATCATTTTCTTAAACGTAAATAAAAAATGTGACCAAAATTTTGACTAACTAAACCCTCTAGTATACGATATGATGCGTTATTGTCGATTAATCTTTAAGCAGATAGTTGAGGGAAATTACTTTATGCTTCTGATAACACAATTCTTTTTTCAAAATCCTCCCTATTGTCGAATGTAATATTTTGATTCATAACCCTACGTCCCTGGTATATTATGCAAAATTATGTTTTCATCATCCTTTGTTTCTTGCAGTTGCGCATTGAAAAAGAATTGAAATGAAGTCTCATCCAGTTTAGGTCGAATTTCTGAATATCTACCACTAGTTCATAATATATTCATGGGTGATATTATTTGTAGATAAGGGGCATATCCGATTTCTCAAAATAATCGCCTATCGTTTTCTATATAGTATATAATTTGAAATAAATTTTCACGTAATTTGTTTGCAGCGCATGAGCTATTATATAAATTTAAAATATATATATATATATACATAGTATATATATACTTTGTATATATGTATACTTTGCTTCTATTTTAATGCAAACATTTAATTAATCTAATACACCGCATGTTTTAATAATCATGAAAAGAAATTTTGAATAATCGTCATGTTTGTTTTGCTAGTAACTTTCTTTACACAAACTTACCTTTTTTTTTAAATTTCTTTTATTCATATCAGAACTTAAGAAATTATCTTATAACACAGAGAAAAGCTTATTAGTTTCGCTTTTCTTTTTCAGCCTCTTTTTCGTTCTTTTTCACATTTTCTTTTGGTAAACATACCTGACGAAGGCGAAATACATCACAGCTAAAATGGACACTGCCAGTAAAGTTATAGTATGTGGCTTATAAAAGAAATCCAAAGATATATCATCGACAGGACGCTCATTGACAATGACAAAAGTTTTAGCGATTTCGTCATGATTTCTTTCACGTGTCTTAGTTGGTGTTGTGGGAGCACTAGATGCACCATATTTAACCGTTCCGTACATGTTTACACCGGGGGATGAATCAAAAGGATCAGTGTTATGCGTGCCGCGTGGGTTCGAACGTTTTCTCATAATTTTATAGAATTTATAACAAACACTATCGTTTTAAGTTTCTTTTAATGTGATTATCATCAAATTTATTTATAGATTTCAAAATTGGAATAAATTTTAATATAGTTTGTTGGGAGGCAGAGTTGCGCAACGTGCCACCTTTCGTGGGTCTTATCTTTTTTTCCTTTAATTGACTCAAAAATAACGCAACTAAAAAAAACACTGCCTAAGATTTAAACAAGTGCTCTATGTGTAAGTAAATTCTTGCAATCGAAACGATGCACTATTTCCTTTATATAAAAAAAAATACTTTAAGTGAAAATTCTTAATCTTCTTTTGAATAAGATTAAGATATTTGCATTGTTAAAAGGCTGCCGGAAAATATTCGTGTGTATGTATGCGTATGAGTATGTGTGAATAAGAATTTACTTTTGTGAACATAAACAGGGTTGCCGTATATACAAGAGACAGTTAATCTAGTTAAATGGATATGAAAATTGCCGGCAAAACCGAAATGTGAGTTAGCAATCAAATCCTTGGTGATGTTGTTGACTCTACGATGATATAAATTCAATAGATGAATTTAACAAAATATCATCTAGTTACTGTCATCAATAATAAATTTTAAGTATAATTTATTTTTCATAACTTTTTTTTCATATATTCGATGAATTTACAAAAATCATATGTAAATTAGCAGCATTTTAGCGGTATGCGTATATTACGGTCTTTTTCGCGTTTTTGAGCTCATTTGATTCAGTAAAGCTTGGTATCACTGTTATTTTACGAGAACTGCTAATATAATAAAAAATTAAATATAAAAAATCTGGAAATTTACTTAGAGACGATGGTGTGTTTACATATGCTTCCTCTTGTTCTTATAGTGTGTGTTAGATAGAGATATTAAATAAAGTATACAATGTGTAAATAAAAAATTATGTATAAATCGAGTAATTCTGAGAACAATTTTGCTTATAAATTGAATAATCTTTTTGTAGGCATGAAATTTTTTGTTTGGTAACTCTAATGCTTATTGCAAATCAGTTGTGAAATTTATAGATAAAATATCTCAATTAGTTTCTTTGCAGGATTTTTATGCATAAAAAGTGGTTAAATAAACAAAATAATTTAAGAAGCCAAATATCATGGCCACTTTAAATGACTTACAAATGCAGATATTTGATAAGATCGTTACAGGAGTGTCTCGTAGCGGTCGTGTTCGTAAAAAGTCTTCTAAGTTGTTAGATTTTCAATCACCAGACGAAGTCGAGAAGAAACTAAAACGTTCTACAACTCGTTCAGTGGTAAAACATGGGGGTAGAGGGCGCCCTAGTCTGGCTACTTTACGAGCTCGTCGCATGAAAGAATCAAAAAATGAGAGCGAAGTCACTGATAATAGAGATAATGAGCTTGATGACGAAGAAATTGATTTGGATTCAAATGTTAGCGACGATGAAGACGTTTTGTCCCCTAATATGGAGAATAGTAGTGGCTTAACTGTTGCGGCAGATTCTGACGACGATGGATTTGGGGAATTGGTAGCTGATTTAGTGGGTGCGGATAATCAAAATCTTGAAATTAGCTCGGGAAACCCTGAATCTAAAGTTAGACAATCATTATATATGTCAGAAAATAATAATAAACGCAAAGACGGTCGTGTCGAACGTAAAGATAAGGGAAAAGCACGATATACAGCTTACAGTTTATGGGCCCGGGAAATACGTAGAACGTCAAAAATTGACTTAGATTTTTCGAATGCTGCGAAACGTTTAAGTGAATTATGGGCTAATGTGTCAAATAAAGAGAAAAATTCATGGAGACGTAAAGCTAAGATGCAGGCTACTAAAGCCAAAGCTAGAGAAAAGGCGGGCATGCAAAGCATTAATGCCATAAGCCAAGGTGAAAAAATTCAACAATTACAGACCACTTCATTTATTAACAGACCCACAACTAACCGTACTAGAAAGTTGGCTGAAGACAAACGTAAGGCGAAGGATACGACCAGTATTGATGTGTCAAGTACAACCAAACGTCAAAGAAATAGCCCTTATAAGAAACATCAGAATTCTACTCCAAACAAGTCAAATTCAAGCGCCTTAACTAATGGTAAAGCTTCCCCCAGTGGTTATGGTAACGGGGCACTAAATGTTAGCAAGGGTTTAAATAATACAAGAACGCCATTGCCGGGCATAGAACCAATCGATGCTGCGGCTCATTTGAAATTATTAGGCGAAAGCTTAACAATCATCGGTGAGCGTTTGAAAGAGCATGACGGCCAAATTGCCGTCTCAGCTAGTCTGTCAGTACTGCTGGACAGCCTTTTATGTTCCTTGGGGCCTCTGCTTTGTCTCACTACACGCTTACCTGGTCTGGATAAGCGAACTCAATTGAAAAACAACTTAGCCTTAACTTTGGATAATATTGCCTACGTTATGCCGGGAGTTTAGAATTTACTGCAAGCAACTTAAAAACATTAGCTGAAGATATATTTTTTATGTATATATTTTAAAGTGAATACGTATTTACATAAGCATAAAGTTCAACTTTTTATTTTATTAGAGAAAAAAGTGATTTTTTTTGTTTCAAATTTAACAAAAGATAAACATATTTTATATATTTTCGTCGATTTTTAAATCACTTACTGAACACATCATAAGAAGCAGGAATGCATAATATACAACCCGAGTTAGTTTAAGATACAACTAAATTTAGATCAAATTGTACATAATATATATGAAATAACAATGACAAATTAAAGGCGAATTATATTAAGAAAAGAAAGGAAATAAAAGTGAATTCAACTAAAGAAAATAAAGTAACTAAATAAGTAAATGAAGCGAAATAAATAAATAAAATAAAAAATACTAATTAAAAATCAAAGTCCATTAAATTCAGGTGTGAGTTATTATGTTGTCAGGTTACAAATTACTTTTTTTGTATTGAGAACTAATGTTGTAAATAATCTTTAGAATTGCTGCGATAATGCGGCTGCTGAGATATTGTCCCCTGCTCCTGCCGTTTTCTTAGCCATACGACAAACTAAAACCGGTGAAACGCAAATGTTTATTTCAATCGGCCTTTTAATCTCTTCTACTTCTAATGTTTCAATCCAACAGGCTACTGGATTTTGGGGATTAAAATTGATGCGTTGAGCTTTTGTTTTATTCAATGAAGTTGAAAAGCTATCATCCAGTATCAATGAAGAAGCTTCAGGATTAATCTGTGAAAAACAGAAATTTGAATTTTATATTCTTAACCCCGACTCTTTGTTGATTAATTTTCATTGCGAAACTGCAATTCTACATATTTGCATATAACACGAAAATTTCAGAAAATGGACAGTGAAATGGATCGATTTAAAATCCTGCTGTTGGTTGTTAATTATTTTATAAGACTTATAGAGAAGTATATTCGAATTTTCAAGTATTATAGACATAAGGATAAAAAGACTTAACTGTCACCTACCGTGTACATTTGACAAACGTAACGATTGGCCATTAAAGCTGCTTTAGCTACTGCAAGACGTGTATTTTTCCAATTGCTGTTGCTTACTGTCATCAAAGCTTGATAGGCGAGTGTATGCAAATGTATGCGTGTTACCAAACGGGTTTTCATTTTCTCTGACTTTGTTGAATTTTTATAGTAATCGAACGCCAATATGCGTAATATTTTACGCATCTTATCTAAAGTGGGAGCTAATCGAGGATTACAATCTGAAGCCAAAGTAGTTTTCCCAAATTCTAAAACTTGTGCTAAATTTTCCAATTCCTGCTCATTCATACCTAGAGAATCGACGTAAGGTAAAACATATCGTTTTAGTTGTTGTAGTAATTCGATTTCCACATAACTGGCCATTTCAAAATGCAACAAGGTCGAAGGCGAAGCATTAATTAATTGCTGCATTACTTTAAATAAACGTAATTCGCGCGCTCCTATGGTGATTAAGTAAGGAAAAAGTAAATAAATATTTTCATTCAATGGATTATTTAGTGGCTTACCTTTTTCAAATTTGTAACTATCCATCATTTGCAGGCCGCTTATAACAATTAAATGAGGCTGATAATCGGCGACTGCACTTTCCAAATCTTCTAAAGATTTCAAATAGGGATTATTTTGATCGTTATGTAGTATGTAGCGATTGGCTCGAGGGGCAGTAAACGGTCCCCATTTTTCACCGGCCTTATACTCTAAGATTAAATGAATATCGTCTTCTAATATTTCTTCACCTGCAATTCTTATATCTTTAGGCACTAAACGGCGTAATCTGAGTAGAAATAAGAAATGAAAGATTTTTAACTAGACATTTTATCACTCTAATCACTTGTGTGACATATGGGCTCCTAGCAAGACATCCCAACCCTCTTTTCGAAAACGTATGCCCATTAAAGGGGCATTTCCACCGATTAGCCATTGTATGTTACCATGATGTTCTCTTTTAGCTTTTTGTATAATATGGCTGAATAGTGTTGAATTTGGCATTACTCTCCTAAACAATAAGAAAATTAGTGAGTAAAGCTATTATAGATACAATTTTTCCACAGCTTACTCTGCAGCTGCTCCCTTTTGAAAGTAGTAAGCGAATGTCTGTAGTAATTCAGTTTCATCGTTGACTTCATCCACCGTAAATTCTTGATTTAATTGCTTTGGTATTTGGTCCGTGTAATTAAGAAATTCCGTAGCATTTATAACCAAATCTGTGCATGCACCATAACCGACAGCTACTCGGAGATTCGGTGCAGACCCATCTCTGTTTAAACTTTTTTCAATAGCTAAAAGACCAATCAGTATTGTTGTCAATTTATTCAAATGTTTTAAGGACAGAAACGCCTGCCAAACAATGGAGGTAAGAGCCGCAAAGATGGAGCAAGTGGTCAATAGACCCATATATTTTAACATCGTAATATTGATTATTCAAAGCGTCGCAGGTTATAATCCTTTATTTGCCAATTTAAATCTGGATTTGACACAAAGTTATGGCAAGAAAATCGAAAGCAAAAAAAAACACAAGAAATCGCTCGAGAAAAATTTAAAAAAAAACCAATAAAACAAACCGGCTGCGGCTAGGTCGTATTGTGATAACAAGTGTCATAAACAATTTCCAAAAAAAAAACTTAAAACGTGCATTAAGATAGCAAAAAGTAGTAAATGACAAAAATGCATCTCTAAATATACCGAGAACATGGAATTGATCAAAATTGCTTTCAAGAAACGTAACTTTCAAATTTACTTACAATGATGTAAAACACTAAAGTACCTCAATTAAAGCATAAAATATTAACTATCAAATCAAATAATAAAAAAAAACAAAAAGAAGAAGCACTTAATTTATTCATTTCTTTGTTTTATTAAAACGAACAATATAACAAAGTAGTAAAGATATTTCTTTAATAAAACAAAAAAAAAAAAATGGAAAAAGATTTGGTATATATATAGAGTATTAAATAATAAGAGGCGTCAAGAAAACAAATATCAGTAAGTTCTCAGGGACTCTTATCGTTTCTGTTATCAAGAACAGAAGTAGCAGTAGTAGTTAATTAGCAGCTATTTAATTACTTTCTCTTTCATTCTCATTATTAATACGTATAAAAATTTTATTAGTTTTTTTTTTGATATGACGTCACATTGTATCAAGCCTTTACAAAGCCAAAACATAGTGTTTTTAAGTATTTAAGTATTTGTAAGTAAATACTTTATGGAATTTTTAACGCTACCCCTAAGATAATACGCGAAACGCTTTACCTATCTACTTTACCTATGTACTTTTCTTAGAATATATTCGTCCCTATGCGCTGTAATTTCCTTAATTCAAATATAATGTAGTAAGAAATAATGTAATTATAATGAAAATTATAAAATGTATACTTAAAGAATTAAAAAATTTGTCTTGAATTCTAACTTTGTATTGTTTTTTATTTTTCGGATTAGTGTAGATTTATCAAAGGCGCTATCTATGGTCATCACGAAAGGTTCAAACATTTACTGGAGTGAAATTAGACCAACATATATTTTGAGGTTTCTGTTTTTGCTAAGGTAATTAAGTAATGTAATAAAGTAATAAGGTCATAAATCGGCATCGAAAAATAAACAAAATACTTACAAAAACTGAACAAAAGTAGAAACGGCAACCATAAAAAATACGAAAAAAAAAATTATTATTACTATTGAATGCGATTGTAATTGGACAAAAATTACAATATATGTACAAATCTTATTATAAAAAATTTTGGAGAAAAAAATTAATGCGATAGCGCATTCTTACATGTGGAAAAAAACTTTCGATAAGGTTCTTTCAACTCCAATGCATTTGCCGCTTAAGTTCTGGGAAGGCATTATGTAACGTTTTTGATATCGATGTGTAAGATATTCTGTCTTAATATTGACTGAAGACTTGCACGAAAAAATCATATAAAAGCTAAACGCTAGCAATTTGACTTAAAAACCAGAAGATTCTTTTGGCGAATTCGTCCAAAAACTCAACTTAAGCTAAGATATAAGTGCATTTTATTAATCTATTTAACCTATTTGTATCTATGACATAAAATGTGGGCAACAGCTAGTAGCTCTAATATGGAAATATTTCAAAAATATCAATCTAAGACACTTCGTCTTGTTGTTACTGCCTCGTGACTCGTTAGCAACGAAACTATTCACAACGATCTCCATTTATTCAATATGAAATTCTTCTTTTTTGAAAAATATATATTTAATTCTTTGACAAAATTTCTTTTAGCTGAAACTAATGATACAAGTTGATTGAAAAGACGTCATACACTGAAATTAATTTATTTTTTTTTTCTTAAATAATTTCAATGAATTTTTTTTATTTGTTTTTTTTTTTTATATATTTAAACGTCTTATCCCTTTCATTGGGTAACAATAACTTTTGTTATTTTGATCACCCTTCTCCACAATATTTACTTATTATCTTTTTAAATAAATTATGAATTAAACATTTAATAATAATGATAATAAAAAAAAAAGAGCACGAAAAAAATTCACAGGACGATATTATAAAGATCAACTATATTATTTGAAAATAAAATACGCCACCAAAAAAATTACCTTTAAATACATATTTTCGAGTTTTTTCGTTCCTTTATATGAAATTCAACATAAATTTCTATAAGAAGAGAGAGAGAAAGTCGCCTACAAATATTATTTGGGGAAAAAGAAATCCATCCAATCTTATATGAACTTCAGGACTTTATTTAACATTTCGAATTGGAAAATAATGGATTTCTTTTTCCCCAAACAAAAAGAAATCCATCCAATCTTATATGAACTTCAGGACTTTATTTAACATTTCGAATTGGAAAATAATGGATTTCTTTTTCCCCAAACTAATACATTGATATATTAAATGTTAACATTTTTTGGTAAACTGTACTGCTGTTGGAGGCTTTGACGAAATTAAAGAAAAAAGCTGTTCAGATCCATTTTCTATTTCTTTTTAATTTTTTTTATTTCATGGCTACATTTGCGATACTCAATATTTGTTCCAAACTCAATTTTCTTATGCAAAAAATGTAATTAATCATTAAAACTGGTTTGCTGTGTGTCTTCGCTAAAAATGTCTTTGCTAACGTAATTAACAATAAAATAGCATGGAAAAATAAACAAAATGCTCATAAAAATCAAATATAAGTAGAAAATGCAAACATAAATGAAAAAATAAATAAATGCTTTATGTTCTAAAAAAAAAAAAAGAAAAAAATTATTGTTACTATTGATCATGCACAGTACGTTCATGTAGTTGGACAAAAATTGCAATGTACAATCCGCGTTATAAAAAATTTTAAAGAATCAATACAACTTCAGTTTTTTGATATATCTTAAAGGATTCTAAAAGCTATCAAAAAAAAAAAAAAACTAACACCAACATCAGTGTTCATCATGTGTTCATGTGTGTAATTTATTGCTTAATATAGAATTGAAAGTAGATGCATGCATATTTCATTTATTTTACATAACTTAAAAGGAAGATAAAATACTATAAATAAAAGAAAAAAAAACCGGTAAAACAAAATTAGAATATTGCTTGAAATAACTTTTACAAAAAAAAAAAAAAAAAAACATTTAAAACTATTTGCAAAATCATTTTTTATATGATAATTTTCTATATTTACTACTGTATACACTATACGGTATGCTATACTATATACTACAGAAAAGTGCCTTAATTGATTTGATTCACTTCTGCTTGTGTTTCATTAACTGCCCAATACCAGCAAAAGGAAAGGATTCTTTTATATTACAAATATTATCGTTGTCTATTGACATGATGTCAAAAGATTAATGAGCAATAGAAGAAGAATAGGAATACCTGTTAGAGATCACATTAATATCTACAAGATTTTTTATTTCTAAATATGTGAACTTTTCATCTGAAAAATTCTTTCCAGGATTTATGTCGAGGAAAATTTTTTTATTTTAATATGAAACAGGTAATAATATTATTTCATAATTTCAACATTCATTCTTATAGACGCATTTGTCCGTTCGTCTGTCCATCTGTCTGTCTGCTTGTCTGTGCACGACGTCGGCGATAACCATTTTCCCGATCGTAAAAACTGAGATACTTAGATGAAATTTGTCAAAAAAATTGAAAGTTCTCTTTACATATTTTGGTATTGAAAATGACAGTACTACAGTCCAAATACAAATGAGCTGAAAACATCTTTGGCTTCACAAAAACTCTACAATAAAAATTTCCACAGTATTCCACTAAAATGCAAAAAGTTTGTCACGTTTACCCATTAAAATTTTGTAAACTTATTTTTTTTTTTTTAAGGTAAGGGTGGTGGGTATGAAAAATTCGGTGTAGCCGAATATAATTTTCTTATTCTCTTTTTTCTTTTTTACATTTTACGCATAAATATAAGTCTATTGCATCCATCTAAATTTTCCGTGACTTTCAGGCTAATTTACTTATGCATAAATGTATTCTGTTTGAATGATAACAGTAAAAAATGATAAAAATTTCATAAAACTGGCACATGGCATAAATGAGCAGGTGCAACTAAAGCGAGGTAAAAATGAAATTTTTTTTTTCATAAAAAAGATACGACTATTATGTTTTTTTTCTATATGACTGTAAGGAGCTAGATATTTGCAGGGATTTGCATACATTTATACTGGTTAACGTTTTATATTTGTTTTTTCAATTCATGTTCAATTTTATTTGTAGAATACGCCATTGTTTTGAATTCAACAAAAAGATATTGATCTATACTTTTTAGTTTCTAAAATAAAGGGACCTTCTTTTTTTCTAGTCTTTAATTAACATAATTTGTATTGTTGTTTGTATTTATAAAAAGTTGTTATATAAAATATATATTCATATATATCGATCGATCCTTTCTATTTTTGCACAGAGACTACGGGATAGCCAGCGCAATATTTGCGGCAATTTTCATAGGTCTAACTGCAATGGGTTACAAATTAATGAGTAAAAAACCTAATTTTTTTTTTGGCCTTCGAAAACAGAGGTGTTCTTCGCATACGTTGTACTGTGGGCGTGTTCTTTGATCGATCTGGCCTAACCTGATGGATATGGTGAAAGATTTTTGGTTTTTAGAATTTTAGGTATTTAGAATAAGCAGGCAGAGCCAGGCAACCAGTCGAGGCCACAAGAAATCTGCTATTATGTCCTTGTACCGAATGCCGTTCTCAGTCACTGCAATTTTTGTCTTATCTTTAAGTAAAGTAAGGTCTAATTACTCCGCCTGCCCGAAATCCGCACCAGGCAGTTGTTGCTCCAATCAAGTTAGACGATTGTTTTCATTTCAAACTGACATTAGCTATAACTTGTTTAAATCCCGCCATTGAAATGAAACAAGATTGATTGAATAGGATAAGTGGCGTTTTCCACTATGACAATTCTGGACCATACATATCGTTTATGCCCTTCGTTCTTTTCATGATATAAAACTGATTTCAAAAAATGCCGAATGAATAGCACTTTTCGTTCAGAAATCTGAAAAGCGATGATAGCGATGATTAATGGAGAAATATTCAAAGGTTATCGATCTCTCTCTCTCTCTCTCTCAAATTGACACACGTCATATATAATAAGTTTCATAATAAATTTCATTTAAAATATAAAAAAAAAAAAATTACTTCAATTTTATTGTCTTTTACTTAATAATATAACGAAAATTTTCCTTGTAAATTACTTTGGTTTTTTTTAATTTTATTTGTTTTTTTAATTTTCGGTTAGCAAAGTCTTTTTATGAATTTTTTTTACTTGTACAGCTCTTAGTATTCGATAAAATTATTTAGGGCTAAGTGTTTGCAGGTGCAGAACAATGAGAGTTTGAATAGCTCGATTATGGATTTTTTTTTTTTCGGCAAACAGGCGAAATAAAACTAATAACATTAATTCATAAATGAAACATACAGAGAGTGCAGACGGAAGCAATGAAAGAAAAAATGATTTAATAACAGTAAAAATGGTTATATAAAAAATATTTTAACTTTTTTTACTTATTACAACAAAAGAGTCGTCATTCCTTTACAAACGACGATAGAAACGGAATATTAGCGAAATACTCTGGCAGGGAGAAATGAAATGAAGGGAGAGAGAAAAATTGAGGCAGCAAGAAATAAATTTTATATGGCTTTAATCGAATTTTTAACATCTAACACAATCTTGAATTGAAAGAAGGATTGATTGCCTTCGATAAATCTTTATCGCCCTTTATCGTTAAACTCGTAGTCAAAAAAAAAAAAAAAAAAAAAAAAAAATACAAATATTATGAATTTTATTTTTTAATTGTTATTCGAGAGTAACTTCTACGCTCATCCTAATAAAGATAGTTACATGGTAAAGTAGTTCCGTCCCTTTGTAATATAACCAGGAATACTAATAAACATCCTACAAAATAAATTTGAGAGATTCGTGACCAAGTTTAGAGTATAGTTTTGTTTTGTATTTATTCTAAATAAAAACTTTGCATTTGAGATCTTATCAGAGAACTGATATAAATCGATACGATTTCGTCAAATACGACGAATCAAGTAAATGTACTATTTTATTGCTTTCCCGAATCGAGGTTCGTTCGGTGTATATAAGAGTTAAGAAAACTATTTTCACTTCAGATTCGATTGTCAGTACTTACTTGATCTTAAACAGATTTCAATGAATTTTCAATGGGTTTTCTAAAGCCTTCTTCAGAAGTAGTAAAGGGCAAATTTCGGATCGATGTCTATTATAGGCCACAAGCACGATATAATAATATGTTCACATTTTTTTTTTTTTTTTTTTTTTTGGATTTTTAGATTTACTCAGCTATCTATCATAACTTTGCGTGTTAGTTTAAAAACAATTGTTAAACTTAATGTTTGCAATTTATTTAGAAAAGTAAATGCCAAGTTTTAGCTCTCAATTTCCATACTGTTTATGAGTTTGATAATTCCTCCAATACGCAACGAACGAATAAGTAGGAATTATGGTGGGACATGGTTATCACTGGGTCAAAACATATTTCTATAACTAATATTGCTGAAAAGAAAGAAATTCTTTTATTCTTAAATGTTCATTTAAATGCAAATCTCACAGATCTCCTAAGGTATATTTATAATTTTGATCTCTTATCTGATTCTCCACAGCCAACTGATGGTCCAGAAGTTGAATTTGAAAATTTAATGCTTAAATATATATATATATATATATATATGTACAGATTTTATAAATAACAGCCGATATTAATCTAAAAATCTGCATAAACATTTAGGAGAACAATTAAAGCTACCGTGAAAAAATCGTCTTGGTCCACTTTAGAAGCACGCTTATAATCGAAAGAAATTGCAACTTACAGAGATTCTAATAGAGATATTTAGCAAAAAAAACTTGAACGAGTGGTTCATAATTATGTTAATCGAGCAATTGATACGCCCACATCTAATAGAATATTTTACGATTCTAATGAATTGTTTTTAAATGGTAAATATTATGTTTTAATTTCTTTTCTTTAATTTTTTTTTTCATTTTTTTTTTCATTTTTTTTTGCTAAATGGAATCTTCTCTACCTATTTCTTAGCGTTACAAACGAAATTACAGAATGAATTTGCTCTTTATTCGATATAAAAAAATATTTAAAATTTATTCCACCTCTATAATTACAGTCAAGTCACTCTAACACTTACCTATTGTTTGCACGTATTTACTTTAAATGAAAACCTAAGCGTACATACAAACATAGAAATAGTTATAATTTAAAACCCAAAATTACAAACACACAAACAAAAAAAATAAATCCATACTTATATGAATGCATATATATATATATATATATATATATATATATAATATATTTAGTAAAATTGTTATAGAGAGAGCTTGAGATTGACGGCGACTAGCTTTTGTTATGCGATTTCTTTTTATATCGTATACGATGTGGGGGTTGTTGATGTGTGTTCGTGTTCATTAGCTGTTGTTATTACTCAAAAACGTTTTCGTGTACGGATGGCAATAATTGTTTACATGCACACGTTCTTAATTATTCAGCAACTAAATGGTCATGGGCGCCAACAGTTACAAACAAATCAAAAATTCATGTAGCATTTTCCAAATGGCTCTATAGAATAACTGCAACAACAATAGCAATAATAAAAGAACATGTAAGAACAAAAATCGATTTTTAGCCGCAAAAAACTTTAACTTGTGTAAAATTTGTATGATTTTCGTAATATGTATTTTAAAGGAATGTTTTTGGATTTAGTGATGCATTTCAATTCTTATATCTACCGTCGCTGTGTGAATAAATTTGTTTACTATATTTTTAATTTTTCATAGACGATGGATAGTAATACGCATCAGAAACGCTTCTTCCATTCCAATCTACGATTCTTCATATACGATTCTTCGTATATATATATATATATTTATATATTTATATATATATATATATATATATTTACATACATTTATATATATATATATATGTATGTATTCCCCAGTTAACGGTTTTTAAAATTTGATTGAATTTAAAGGTAAACATAATTCAATCATAAATACGCTCATACTGAGCAAACATTTTTCATTATCAATTAAGATTACCCAAAATATATGTGATACATTTTGGTATTCTTGGTGTTTCTGATTCGCATGATATTCTGTAGATTCGAAATGACACATTAAGCTGGAAGTCGACCTTTTTATCTCTGTTCTAATAAATCTTCTATGCCGCTGCGTTGTATAGAAAGATTAGATATTAAATTCTAATTAAATTCCAATTATTGTTGGTTTTTTAGAAAATTAAATTTTTTACTCATTATTACAATAAAAAAAATTAAATTTTTTTTTATGAATAAAAAATATATCACATTTTTATATATAATAAATTTATGAAAAAATTCAAATTAAAAAAGAAATTATTAAAATTTTTTATTATAAAATTATAACCGATTTTTCACTGATGTGAGGTTAGCCCCCAAAAATTTTTATTGGTGTGAAGTTAGCCCCCAAAAATTTTTTACGTTTGTGTCTTTGCTAAGATAATTGATAATAAAGCAACGTAGAAAAATAAACAAAATACTTACGAAAACTAAACAAAAATAGAAAATATAAATATAAATGAAAAACAAAAGCATGTCTTATGCTATAAAGAATATAAAAAATAATTATTTAACAATATTCGTCATGCACAGTGCGCTTATAGTTTGACAAAAATTACAATGTGCAAACCACATTATAAAAAATTTTTAAGAAATATTGCACCTCCAGTTTTTTGATATATCTTAAAGGATTCGAAAAGCTATCGGAAAAAGCTAACTTCATGATCCAAAGTAAGGGACATCATAGTGAAATGTGTCAATACGTACTATTTCCCATACGTTTATGTGTTCAGCATAAATGTTAAAGCTTTCTAAGTAAGCAGCGCTTTTATTTATTGCTAAACAACGATATGACGTAATGTAAGGACGAGTTCAAAAGATTATGGAATTCTTACCAATATCTGTGACGAAAGAATGCGGTGGGTAACGCTGGAAAATGCTTCAAATAAAATTTATTTTGTACAATTTTTGGTTTTTCTTTTTTGTTGACAATCAATATTGCAAGACCTTTTAAAATTTAATTACAGACGCATTAGACGATGATTGGTCTATTTCTTAAGAAAAAAAAATGAATGATAGTAATTGATATGCCAATCGACGACATCTTATCAATCATAATGTTACAAAAAACGATTGCTCGATTGCTCTTGCTTACGAATCCTTTTGTTCTACTCTCGCGCATGGTTTTCTTATGCAAATCAGTCTAGCTATAGAGAAATGCATTGATTTCTATCCTATTTGGCACTGGGCCAAAGACGCCATAGGTCTCCCGGTCCCGGATTTCGTAGCACCCGGGTCATATCTGGTACTGGGTCCAACGGGGCCATAGGTCCCTGGTCCCGGATTTCGTAGGACCCCGGTCCTATCTGGTGTTGGGTCCAAAGGGGCCATAGGTAGGCCATAGGTGTAAAAAGATAGAAATTTGTAAAAAGTCAGAAATTTGTAAAAGCATAGAAATTTGTAAAATGATAGAAATTTGTAAAAACATAGAAATTTGTAAAAAGATAGAAATTTGTAAAAACATAGAAATTTGTAAACAGATAGAAATTGGTAAAACATAGAAATTTGTAAAACATAGAAATTTATAAAAAACAGAAATTTGTAAAAAACATAGAAATTTGTAAGAACATAGAAATTTGTAAAAAGATAGAAATTTGTAGAACATAGAAATTTGTAAAACATAGAAATTTGTAAAACAGAAATTTGTGAAATGATCAAAATTTGTAAAAAACATAGAAATTTGTAAAAACATAGAAATTTGTAAAAAAACAGAAATTTGTAAAAACATAGAAATTTGTAAAAAACAGAAATTTGTAAAAACACAAAAACTTGTAAAAAACATAGAAATTTGTAAAATCATAGAAATTTGTAAAAACATAGAAATTTGTAAAAACATAGAAATTTGTAAAAAAAAACAGAAATTTGTAAAACAGAAATTTGTAAAACATAGAAATTTGTAAAACATAGAAATTTGTAAAAAAACAGAAATTTGTGAAAAAACAGAAATTTGTAAAAAACATAGAAATTTGTAAGAACATAGAAATTTGTAAAAAGATAGAAATCTGTAAAAGCATAGAAATTTGTAAAAACATAGAAATTTGTAAAAACATAGAAATTTGTAAAAACATAGAAATTTGTAAAAACATAGAAATTTGTAAAAACATAGAAATTTGTAAAACAGAAATTTGTGAAATGATAGAAATTTATAAAAAAAACATAGAAATTTGTAAAAAAACATAGAAATTTGTAAAAACATAGAAACTTGTAAAAAAACATAGAAATTTGTAAAACACCGAAATTTGTAAAAACATAGAAATTAATACGCTTAAATGTGTGCGGGCTAGCGTGGTCAATTCGCACGCATGCATTTTTGGTGTTAGAGGTAGAAGAGAATAGAAATAGAAATCAATCAATTTAAGTCTCCCTCTTCAATTTCACATTATTGCAATATTTCGTACTAATGAGCAGTAAGGTACGCGAAGGGATACGAACACATCACATTAAATAGCTGAATAAAATATGATCAATAAAAACCATAAGGCATCCTTGAGCAGAAATGATACAGTAAACATTTTCAAATACTTTTTATTTATGATTCGTAGTTGTGGTATTTGTATTTTTTTTTTTTTTTTTTTTTTTTTAATGTTTAATTTCGACTTCAACACAGCAACATTTTTTGTAATGCACGTCTTAATACAATTGTTATTGTTGGTTTTTTACAATTATATTATACACCGATGAACTTGTGTTCAAATACCTAAATAAATATTGCGCGTACGTGCACCTGTTCATGTTCGTGTATTTATCATTGGGCCCTTAAAATACTGTGCAAATGTCTACTTAGCATACGTACATATGCAAGCCTTATACGCATGGTTGAATTCACAAGAGTAACCCCCGTTAACGAATGATCAAAATGATCGTTGTGAATGAAATCCGAATGAAGTTCACATTCAATACAAAATTTATCAAAAATAGAAGCTACTGTGTTAAATAGAACGCTTTTCAACTGCTTCTACATATATATGCCTATGCATGCATACGCTATATATTTACTATAAGGGTAGACGAAACCTGTTCATATTGTAAGTGTAAATAATAAGTAGAAAAAACAAAATTTTTTTGTAACGTCATTCTAAAAGATATACACAATAAACGAATAAATATTTCTCAATGCAATGCTTTGAAAGGCTCTACACTTTATATGAGACTATATTTGTTGGCATTCGTGTTAACTGCACATATTCTTTTAGGTTAAGCGTTTGTCTCAAACTCCTTATATTACCGTCCCAGAAGAAACTTTATAAGTCATTAGATGAATCCATAATTTTTTTTTTGCCCAATTCAACAGGCAGCGAACTAATAAAAAAAATAAAAATAATTTTTCCTGAGATCCTTAGCGTATATCAACTTTAAATACATTTTTGTATACACGTTACATTTTGACTCAATTAGGCGATAGAGGCATTATTTCAGGAACTTGGTGGCAAATGGAGCACTTCGTTTACCTGCAAAGCCAAAAAGAAATCATTTATATCATTCGGTAAAACAAATCACTTAACGCAACGATCGAACGAGCAAAATTTTCGAAGACTAAAGACACAATTACATTTCAAGCTCAGAAAGCGTATTAAACCAGTCAATGATAGTAATTGGAAAAGATCTTCGAGCGCTTAGCTTCGGTCATTTGTACTTGTCTACGTATCCATATAAACGATAATGAGCTAAAAATATTCAGCCTAATTCTACTTAAAAAATCATAATCGATTCTGAATTAATATTAAAATATAGCGAATCTACCTCAACACTATAGGGTTATACCGTACACCACAATTATGTTAGAGAATTTATTAAGTTTGTCTCGAATGTATATAATACGCAGAAAGGCTTACCTTTTACTTCTTCCGAATCGGATCGAGCTTTTTCTTCGTTTGTCTGTCGGTCACTCTATGTCTTTGAGGTTTGTACACAAATTTTCGTACTCAATCTACAGACAAATCTGTAGACACGACAAATTGTGTGTGAAAATTCGAACTCTGGCAGATGGATTTAAAGGCTGATCACCAGCGTAAAGGAATGAGGGAAAAGGAAGCACGGAAATGTTTACTTTTGCATAACGCAAATAATGACTGGAAATGGTTGCTTTCGTCAGCACTTACATAAGAGGAGGCATGATAGCGAACCATACTGCCCAGTGTGCGTAAAACAGAATAAAACTGCTCAACATATAATGTTGTATTGTTCAAGATTTGTAAGTGAGAGAGAGAGACGATAAATCAGATGATAAATCAGTCCACAGGAGAAAGTTTGACGCCAGGCAACCTTATAGGCGCAATGCTGCGCCAACCGGAAATTTATGAATCAATACCAAATTGTATATAAAAGTATTGCGCTGAAGCTGCGTACAAAAGAACGTTTACGAAGACAATGGACGATTTAAGCTGTGACTTAGACGATTCTTCCGACTTAATACTTAACACTAGTTCTGTGAGGATTAGCGTCAAACGTAGAGGAAGTTTTAATCCGGTGAAAGGGCCACACAGACTTTAGACTGTAAATGCTTTTCCCCGTGTAAAAAAAAAAATCTATAGAACGCAAGTTTGTAAGAAATTTTCACGAAATGTGATACAGTAACGTATTTTGGCCCAAGGAAGGATCCTATCGAAAACGAGTTTGTTCGGACCATTCTTGCGACCTATATTCCCTATAGAATGCCTTCAACTTTCAAAATTTCATGATAAAGATTCTTGAGTAATAGTATTTCTGTATATTTTGATTGGATTTTCCAATTTTTTCAACTCTTTCTTTCACATAATCGTTCTCAGGAAAAGTGAGCTTTGCAAGATATTGCAACAGAGTCCAATATTTACTACTTTATAAAGAGAATAGGGGCGAAGAATCATAAGATTTTTGACAAGCCAATTAATTTTTTCTAAATTTGTATGATATCAGTTCATATTTATGGTCTCTTCTCATAAAATACAAAGAAAATATTATATTTAGACATTTTATCACAAACATAAATCAAGAATTGAATTAGTGGAAGTGGTGGTGGTGGTAGAGTATTTGCTAGTTCGCTTTGCCTGTTTATAATATTTTAACGTGTCAATTGTTTTTCGAAAGACATTTGTATGTTGACAGTTCAAAACTTGCGTTAAATTTAAAATTATACCCTTTATGGAAGGACTTCATATTTCTGAACATGTGAGGTATGAGGTCACATGACAAGTGCGTGTGCACTGCTACTAATGAATAAAATGAATGAAAGAAATACGAAAGTCTTGGAAACAGCTGGTTTTACCTTATTTGTGGGCTTCAAAAGCAAAGATTTGTCTGCATCAAAATGAAAAGTCGGCGAAAATCATGCTGAAGTTTATCGATTTTGGACAAGTATTACAGTGAATGAGATGTAAGGATAAGGTTTATTACAAATCATACCACAGAGATGAAATTCAGCTTCCGAATGAGGGGTTTTTTTTTTTTTTTTTGGGTATCCGCTACCGGAAATGAAGCGTACCAAAATGACATAATTATGGTTACTAGATATGGTGGTCCATATCGTTAACCAGAAGATACAATTAACTAATGTAATATTAAATAAGGGAAACTATTATTAATTTGTGTAAAAAAAAAAAAAAAAAAAAATCCAAGCAAATAAAACCGATTCCTGCAAACGCATTTATTATTCAACTCTCGTATATGTGTACAAGTACATAATATAAATAAATAAATAAAAACATTACGGTCAGAGAGAAGGCGTGGAGAATTGAATATCATACTTCACCTCGTCTAAAACAATATTTCACTTGCTTTCTTCTTAAATACACCAAAAAATCATCATCATCAATCTCGTTAGCAAGAAAAATGCTTGTAGTCCTGATATGTTTTCCAAATATGTCACAATCAATTTATAAGTGATATCACTATTCTGAACCAATTTCCTTTAAGAAACATATTCGACTTTGTCGAATATCTATCTATACGGGGAAAAGGAGTACAACAAAAAAATGATCCCATATTATCAAAACTTTTTCCACTTAGTACATTGAGTTTTTCTTTTTTCGAAAAGTTAATAACCTAAATTAAAGCGAGTCTCATAAATGAACTGCAAAGATTTCAATCGCCTCAGATTGTTTGAACATAACCTTAAAATGTTTCAAGATATTTACTAAAACTCTTTATTATGAATTCACCAATGGAGGGCCCATTTATCTATATATAAATTTATTCATTTTTACTTAGCCGCCCGCTTGCTTGCTTCGTCTATTCCAAATTTTCTCATTTTTCTGGTTATATTCTGCAGACCAAACGTTGAAATATAACTAATTTTCTTGAAGTAATTGTATGATGGAAATAATTTCAATTGCGATTTTTCAACAGATTGAAGTTCATGGTGCATATTAATACAAATATTTATGGAAAATGGGAAAAAATTTTGTATATTAATTCATGGATCGAATCTACTCTGAATATTCTATGTAAAGGTAAACTGTTAACACTATATCAAGTTGATTATATAAAGATAAACATTTTCTTGAACAAAAACAACAAAAGTGTTATGTATATCTCTATTGTATTTCATTTGTGTTTCATTTCACAATAAATTGTAATTAAAACTCATTTTTCCATACACACAAATTTCATCATTGCATGTCTCTTTTGAATTTTAAAAGAAATATTTTTTATTTTATTATTTTTGCATAATGCATCGGTCAATAAGTTCTGGGACGAAGTAAAAAAATTATATGCATTTTTAGGGAAATTTAACTTTATTCCACAACATGGTCCTCTTGAAGAATCTTAAAGTACTTTTCTATATAACATTTCGTTAGTTTTTTTCTTATAAACCTTCAGTCTCTGCAATGATTTTATCATTTAATCGAAATCTTTTACTAAACAGATAATAGTCATTACAAGACCCTGGAGACCCTGTGGAGACTCCCTTGGGTGGAGTAAAAATTCCAATATCAATTCATTCATTTTACCTGTACAGTTATCGACTTGCGAGGCGATATATTTGCTCCACTATGAATCAAGGCGTTATTCATATCATAAATAATTCTCTCTTCTCAAAATGTTCATGCAAAATAGTGAAAGAATAGAACGCTAACTATCTCCTGCAATTACATTTTTCGATTATTGAGTTTGGGGCGATTAGACGATTGGGCGTCCACTGCATTTCGCATTTCCTTTATCCTTATGAGAAGAGTTGCCGTAACATCTTTCAAGTCTAAGGCTAAGTTTGAACAGCATTTTTCCCCACCGAAAAGCAATGTTAATCACATGATATAATATTCACGATTTTGTATTTTTTCGAAAATCACAAAAAAAATATTCGTCAACAATCAAAATAACATAAAATTGTATCAATCGTCGTATGAGGAGATTGAAAAATTTTAAAAAATCATATGGATTTTTTAATTGAGAATTTAACTATTTGCTAACCTTGGAACTTATTGATCGAGATGTTATATATCTTGCAGTATACCATCAACTTATTACGTTACTTACGTTATTATGTGATTAAGAGCTCAATTTTGCAAAATTATTAAAATGGCATCAGAATAAATCGTAATAATAATCTTAACGGGATCAATCAACTATTCAATCAATTATTTTTTTAATATGTAGATCGAATAAGACTATTCGAAGAGTTTACTTACTTACTCTTACAAATATTATGTCAAATTTCAAGTAAGATAACGTGTCGAAATATTTTATAAATATTTCAACTGTAAAACTGTACCTTTAGGGATACTTTCGCATACATATATTGCATTAGCATGTGTGCAAGGTGCAATAGAACTTTTCACTAGTTTCCGATAGATTATTTATTAGCACATGTTGTAAGGTGTGATAATTTTGTGAACTGGCTCGATGGTTTCAATGACCTTAACCAAGCACATGCTATATAACTGTCATTGAATGTTTATTTATATGGCAAGCGTAGAACAAATGTTGTAGTAGTAGTAGTAGTAATAGTAGTAGTAGTAGTAGTATGCGCACATAAGTAATTGACATAATTAACATTAATAATGGTATAAACACAAACGAACTAGTGAAGTAGCGAACTAGAATGAAGTAAAGAATTAACGAAAATGTGTGTGTGTGTGTGTTTTAATGCTTAACAAAAGTTCAGTTTATACTTTTTAATTGCGTTTGTTCAGACAACCGGTTATGAATAATTATCCAAAACTATTCATCAAATACTAAGTATTTTAATTGCAATTCTTTTGCTTTCAAGCCTAATGAAGATTTGTGTTTTCATAAATGTAAACTTTTTTTGTGAATTAATAACGAATTTCATAGGCGTATGGATTACCTTAGTCCTTCTATGTTTAAGTAAATGGCGAATACATTTAATTATATTCTTCATCTTTTTATTCATTTATGTAAAAATTATAATTTTATGAAAAACTAATAATTTTATGGAAATATTACTTCGCACTGTTTTATATGCAGAAATGAATATAAAACAAATAACAAAACAATAATCACTTTTATTTAAAAAAAAAAAATTAAAAAAAAAGAAATTAAAAAAATAAAAATAAAAAAAAAAATTAATAAATAAAAATAAAAAAAAATTAAAAAAAAAATTAATAAATAAAAATAAAAAAAAATTTAAAAAAAAATTAAAAAGAAAAAAATTTAAAAAAAAAATTAATAAACAAAAATAAAAAAAAATTAAAAAAAAAATTAAAAAAAAATTAATAAATAAAAATAAAAAAAAATTAAAAAAAAAATTAAAAAGAAAAAAATTTAAAAAAAAAATTAATAAACAAAAATAAAAAAAAATTAAAAAAAAAATTAAAAAAAAATTAATAAATAAAAATAAAAAAAAAATAAAAATGAAATTTTAATAAAAATTAATAAATAAAAATAAAAAAAAAATAAAAATGAAATTTTAATATTCTTTGATATTGAGCGGGTGTGGTCGTTCCTTCCTATTCCCTATGTTTCCTATTCCCCATAGGAACAAACGTGAAATTTGTTATCCTTGTATATGCTGTAGTTTTTAAGCAAAAAAAAAACCCATTTTTTTTTTAATTTTTGAAAGAAAAAGTGTTCTCATCTTATGTTATGTTATACGGTCGACATATCCTCTGACCACTCTGATCAGCGTGTAAGAACTTCTAATGTTTCTACTCACAATTGGGAAACGGGATATTTTAAATGTTTGCGACAAAGATAACATTTACGCATACGAATAGACAGACATGCATATAAATCGATTCAATTACTAATACTAAAATGAAGAATATTTCCTAATATAGTCTCTGGAGATTCCTTTAGGTGCCGCAAAACGTTATGATAAAATGATATATAGTTTCATCCTTCGATGATAGATATAATTAAAACCATATGCATCGCAAGTAATATGCTCTATGGTGGTGAGATTAATTACTTTTATATCATTACATACACTGTTCTCTCCGCGCTATGTAAATATTTGCGTTACATACACAAATTTCTGTAAACACATTTATGAATTTTATATATGCTTGTGTGTACACGCATTTGCGTGTGTGAATAGGTGTGAATACTCATATACCTTTTTAGAAAAGCAGGTGTCTAACCAAGAAATGTAAGAAGAATGTAATGGAGCATTCTAGGGTAACATGCGGCGTATAAGCGCACAAATATAATTATTCTTAGAAATTAAAATAATGCGAGAGAACAACACCTTAAGATGAGAAACTTGTATGCCTATCATCGCAACTTGTTTTCATAACTTGAGAGTAAATTTGAAGGCATTCGAAATACCTAAGAAGAACTTAAGCAAATACTTACATACATAAATAAATAGATAATTTTAATTTCTCTTTAATATCGGCAAATAAAATATAACGATCGCTTATTGCGACCTTTTTTCACTTTTGTCCACTCAAAGGTTACTGTGTGTGAGTGTGTGTGTGTGTGTGTGATTACTGATATATTGATACAAAAATAATTCACTGCACAGCATCATTGCAATAATTGTCAAGATTTTCTGTTCATTTTGATTCATTTGGGCCAGTTGGTTGATCAAAAGAATATTTTCGCTCAGAATTTTAAGATTTTCTTGGGAAATATTTTGAATTTATTTGAATATTTTAAATTGACGATTTTTAAGTTTTTTGGCAGCAGTATATCTATAGCGGCCTTAGCCTAGTGTGAGTATGTGTGGAGGTGGATGTGAACATATATATATATATATACATATATCGCCGTAGAGGCATTTCTCATTTAACTTGTACTACGACAGAACTGGTATATCATTCGAATCTTCAATGATTTGTACTTCGCCAACGGCAAATAGTATAAAAAATTGAAAGTTCTATGAACATCTGTTTATACCAAGACACAAGTTAAAATATAGACATAATTGATTCACCTTTAAAACTAGAATTAATTGATTCGTATAACTTGCCCATTACAAGTTCATAATTGTATTTAGAACTATAGATTTTCTTTTAAAATTTTCTTTATCAGTTTTATTAAATCAACTGTAAAGATCAGAAATAAGTCTAAAATTAGTAAAACATTGTAAAACAACGACTATTTGTATGTTCACGTTATCTGAAATTATTTTTCAGTTTCTCTTACTATATATAACAGATGTCTCAATAAGGGCGCACTATTTCGTTTAAAAATAAAAATACTTATCATTTGAGTGAATTGTTATATTTTTATTGGTGAAGATGGAGGTAGTGTGTTGTGAAATTTGAAATTGTTAAATACCATGACGAATTGACGAATTCGACGATACTTTCGTTTAATCTTTTCGCAATCTTTTCAAGAGACCAACCGATTACCTCGACGTAAAGATGCATTACCGTCTATAATTGACAGGCAGCTTCTTTAAACTTTTTGACTACTCTTCGAATTGTTGACACATTAAGTACACTTTCTCGATAGAATATCTCGCAAAGTTTGCGAACGGTGTCAGACTAGTAGATTCTCACAATTACAACGCATTCTTCTTTCGTGTGTAACGCTCCATTTATAATAATCGCAACAATCATAGGTGATAGCTGACAAATTTCAGAGTTGCATCTTGCATAAAAAAAAAAGTGACACAAAATTTTAAATAATGCATTCTCATTAAGACATTTTTACCTATCTATGAGATGCTGCTGAACAACATTTCTTTTTTCCAATCCGTTGTTACAGTAGGTTAGAGTAGAGAGTAGAGATCAGTAAATACTATAGATAGAAGAGAGTGAAAGAATGAAGTAGCATTTATGTATATGCTAAACAAATACATGAACATGAGACACAATAGAAAACAAATCGTTATATAAGTTGATGCAGTTACAAACACGAACTGCTTCGTTAACATCTCTATGGCAAATGAATGAAAACGCTGAAAAAGCCGAATAGTTCTGCTCTTTATAGATCGCCTGCCGTGGCTATAAACATGTTAAAAGATCGCGTCTGTGACACATATTAAATTATCAGTTAAACATAAAAAATCTGACTGCATTTTAGGTGGTGCCTATGCTTACATTAGACGAAAAACTTATTTAAAGGGCAACACTACTGTAAATATTTGCAAAAAATGAATTCCTTGTCAATGACTTAATTGATACTTCTAGAATAGAAACATGACATAAAATAACAAACATTTTTTACCTCAAAAAAAAATATTTCCTTGAAATTTCAGCCCATTCCGTAAATGCTCCAAACAGACTGCTTGTGTCTAACGAATCCCTCTTGGGAAGTTCCATCTTAATCGTTTGCTTATTAATTTCTAACTTCTCTAATGCACAGACAGACGGACGTCTTTAGAGATAGAGAAAGAGAGAGAAAAAGAGAGAGAAGGAGATAGAGAGACAGAGAGAGAGAGAAAGAATGAGAGAGAGGGTTCATTATAATTCCAAAGAGCTCTCAAACAAAAAAGAATTAATATAGCTTATAGAGCTCCTATATACAGCTAAGAGCGGTTCGGGCGACAATAAAAGAAAAATATATATTTGAACAAATTGCCAAAATTTGAAATATTGATAAGAAGCAGACCATTTCCTACGCGAGCTATAAATTCATCTCAATAAAATTTCCCTTTGGCTAAACGAATTGAATGTCAAAATAAACGCTGGAAAGTCTATGCATATTACTTTCACGTTGAATGAACGTTTCTCTCGTTGACTATTTTTGAATGGCAATAATGTCCCAATCAACAACTATGTAAGATATCTTGACTTGAAATGGAAAAATCATATAAAAGTTAAACGTCAGCAATTCGATTTAAAAATTAAAAGCTTCTATGACCTAATTCGTTCAACAGCTTCCTTCAATACATTTGGATATATGGCATACAATTGTGGGAAATATTCATAATAATACTTCCAAAAAATATCTCTCTTCGTCTTATTATTATTATTATCCCATTATTCGTTAGCAATGAAACCATTCACAATGATTTGAATTTTCCATTTCCATTAAAAATCGAATGCAACGCCTTTCGTATAAAATATTTTGATAGACTGAGCAAACCCCATAAATCCCTTGATAAAATCTCTTCTAGATGAAACTAAGAAGATAAGGTTATTGACGCAATGAAGCCGAGCCTATATTCCCACACAAGCACCAAGATATGGAAAACGATATAGGCGGTAAACGAAATGAAACCGCGCATTTGCATTATTTTGATCCCCCAGACATGGGAATATAAGCGTGGTTTCATTGTGTTTACTGTCTAAGAACAGTGGAACTGAGTTCAGGGATTAGGGATCAAGCCTCAGGTATTAGGGATTAGGAATGGTTACTCAGATTTAGATCAAATTATGAAGTGATTGTATAAACTCAAGTTCTTTAAAAAAAAAAGATATCGAAATGTTAGGGAAGTATTAAACTGATTGTATTATAAATCAAAACAAAATTAGGAAGGAAATGCTATAACTCGCATACTAATAGTGCAACACAGCTCTCAAATTTTTGAAGGTTAGGGTTAACTAAAAATCATATGGAGTAGTAGCGCCATCTATGTGTCAGCCTATGAACTTTTCAGCCCATCTTATATATGTTATATAGAGTTTTTAAAGCTTCGTTCTGGGTTATACAAAGAAAATGACAAAATGAAAATATTTCTATGCTTCGGTAATAGATATAAAAAGGACATTTACTGAATCTGATATAATAGGTGTTAATGTATATAATATATAGTACATATATATATATATATATATATATATATATATAGTATAAATAAATTGATTGAAAACTCCATTCAGTCTATGATCGAAGATTAAACTCCTATCATGGACTATGATTTAAACATTAATCAAATTCCTATTTATTCTCCAATATTTATAATGAAATTAATGAATTCATATAATAGAGAAAATGCTTTTAAAGAAACAAATGATTTTTTAAAGGTTCATAGTCCAATCAAATGAACGGTTCTTCAGTAAATATATTTTAATGTTCAATTCGAGGACTAATGATTTCTAATGTTGTTTATGACTTTTCCTAATATTTACTAGAAGGCATTGAGATGAAATTCTTATATAAGAAACATTATTTTAATTAATTATTTTTTTGTCAAGAATAACAGTTGTTTTATTAACTATATACAAGACATGCGTTATTTGGTCATTAACTTGAGCTTAATCTCTTCTTCATTTTCGATATAAAAAAAAAAAAACTAGAATTAAATCATTTATTATTGTGCGCGAATATGCAACTGGTCATTTAAGAAACAAAAACTTATTATCTATAATTGATCGAGGTTGAAGACGATTATCAAAAAGGTCAACCTTTTCCATTCTCAATGAAAATATGACTTTTCGCTCTAATTAAAAAAAAAAAATTGTATACTTTTTAAAGGCTCATTGAATATACGAAAAGAAAGAAAAATCTCAGTGAAGTTTATTTTCAGTCAATAAAAATAAATATCGGTTAATTTTATATACATACATACGCACCCACGTTTGAATAGTAAATAAAATATAAATTTTAGTTTATTATAAGTTCAACCAAGCCAAACAAACACACAGACACACACATTCAAACTTTTGATAAGAAAAATTACATATAATCCTAGATATATAAATTGACAACTACTACATTAAACTACACAAACAAAAACAAAGCAGTGCCAATGGATATATATTTTACCAGTTACACAAATAGACATGCACGCATACATAGATGCATAAACATATATATGCATATGTATATGTACGGACATACGGAAATATGGACAGACGTTCACATGTATATACAATGTAGACACATATAGACATGTATATATATATATATATATATATATATATATGTTGTATATACGTGTGAACGTCTGTCCGTATGTCCATAAATATATGTCTGCCTGTTTTTATGTATATATATGTATATATATATATATATATATTTTTATCAGCTACTTTCACATCTAGCTTTTCATTATTTTTATAAACATTTACAATCATACATACCTACATACATACATACATAAGTAAATGCCTACTTATGTAGGTATGCATTCATTAACTATAACGTATAAATAAATAAATGTAAGCGACAAAAAAGTTTTATACATATTTTTTTCTCCTTTCTTACATATATAAACAATGCATACATACATATATGCATATGTATATACATACATACATACATACATACATATATTTTTATCTTAAACAATCACATTTTAACTACAATAAAATGAAAACAGAATTAAGCAAACGAGCAAAAGAAAAAAACAACAAACAAAAAAAAACAACAAAAAAATAACGCGACGAAATTACCACCAAAATTGGTAACAAAGCCAATGATATTATTGTGTAATGGCCAGCACAATACTAGGTGGCACAGTGGTGGTGTTCAAGTGAAAAAAATTTTAAAAACAAATTCCGGCTCTACTGCATATGAAAGCATATGGACTTTTTTTTTTTTTTTTTTTTTTAGAGGCTTGGTATGTACATATGAATGCATGCATATATGCATGTAAGAGTATATTAGTGTATAATCGAATAGCAGTCGTCACGCATACACATAGATGGACGAATGAAATAAAATTGGCAGCACAGGTTGGTAAGACAGTTGGTAACATGTAGTCGCATGCCGCAGCACATCGTAAGCAACCGGCAGTTACACTTAGCACTCATACATACGTAGCTACAAACGTTTAGCAAAGGGGTTCCTGGTATATGTATTAAAACGCGCCATCGTTCACTGCTGACGTTGCTTTTCTGTGTTCTGGCTGATGATTGTGGCAATTTCTTTTACCGTATACACCTGTATCTGCGTGTCTATATACAACCAATATATATATATATATATATATATATATATATATATATATATATATATATATATATATATATATATATATATGTATGCTAGTATAAACTCTGTTTTAGTTCTAAGGCAACTATGTGCCACTTTGTACCACCACATGCCACGCCAGCGGGTTTCATTTATTAATTTTTTTTTTTTTTCACGAATTCGATTGTAAAGCGGAGGCCAACAAACACATATACATATGTAAAAAAAATCTACCCCTAACCAACCTCTGGTATATTGCACATGAATGCATACATATTTATACCGCTTGTCAGTATTCTTGTAAGTAGCGGCAAACATACTTTAAATATAAGGTACCAGTGACAGGTTCTGCCAGGGAGTTCTACCATTATTTAGTTCAGTCGAGCTGCCAAAGTTTTGTAATAGCAAATAAAATTCAAGTTAGTCACTCGTCGTCAAGGATACTGTGCGTTTCGTTTTCCTAGTGGTCGCGAGTTCTGTCCAAGTTGCCTTAGTTACATACCAAACGAACAGAACCAAAACTCTAGCCTTTCCGAAGCTTCTGAATACCACATTAAAAAAGAGAGAATCAACACTCCACCTAGAAAAACCAAAGCGAGTTTTGCTTTGTTTTTTGTTTTTTTTCTTTTTTCTTTCTTTTTTTCTCTGGTTCTTTTAATTTTTTTTTTGTTTTTTTTTTTTTTTTTGCTAACATAAAAATCGTTCATTTCATACATACGTCGTACATACGTCTATACAAATATCGCGGTTCCGAGAAATATTCAAATATTTGTTCGGTAAGAACCTTGCATTGAAGCATTAAAAGCAAACAGAGACAGCCTACACATTCAGTTATATAGTTAGGTAGGCATAGGTCACGAATATAGAAGAAGAAATTCAGTCCAAAACTTCTGACGCCAAACATTTAGATACGTACGCTTGTACGTAAATGGAATGCACTGACTGCGAATGGTAATGCTGAAGTCGTAACAGCAATTCAAATTCAAATTTTAGTCAAGTGTGAAAGCTCAAAGGATTGACATGCATTACCTTGGCAAGGATACGCAAACAAGTGCCATTTAATTCAATTCAGTTCTAATCTCAATTTAGTTACAGAATGCAAATGTGTTGAATTGTATTTCTTTTTTTTTTTCTTTTTTGTTCTTTTTTTTTGTCTAATTTTAATTTCAGTTTTAGTTTTTCTTTTTTTTCTCGATTTTGTGTAAATGTATATATATATATATGTATATTCATATATATAGAAAAAGTAATTACAAACGTTACGTTGAATTCATTATAAAGCGACTGCTTGAAAAGAAAAACAGTGTAAGTCAATTATATATATATATATAAAAAAAAAAAAAAAAAAAAATTATTTATTTATTTGATTCATTTGTCAAAGTTGTTTCTTGGCACTGGGAGAATTCACAGTCGGTACATAAGAATTCTGTGGTTCTTTGGGTGCCAAAACTCAATACTGACTTAAAAACAACTCTAAAGATTTTTGCTGCATTTCCTGTTTTTTTTTTTTTCTATATCAATATTCCAAAAACGTCCGCTTACTTATACGTTAAATAGAAAAGGCTAATCAAGCAAAAACAATATTATCGGAAGTATTGCTAAAATTGAAAAAAAAATAAAAAAAAAATAAAATAAAATTCTTATAAGTGATAATTTTTGTAAGTAAGCAACGCGTTTATTTTGTCATTTAGTTGTCTTGCGCTATATTCTTGCGCTATTTTCTCTTTTTTCAGACCTTATAAATAATACCAGATATTCTCGACCAATACATTGCCGGTATCTATGTTGTTAATTATTATTATGATTAATGGAAACGTCATCACATACGTGATATTAAATAAAAACTTGTCTGATTTTATCTGAATATTTTTTTGAAAAATATTTTGCAAATAATAAGTAGAAGGAAAGACATTAAACGATATTAAAATTCAGTTCAATAAAATGAAAAGTATTACAATTATTGGCTAATAATTTATGATTATGATTTAATATAAAAACTTTTCTTCATACAAAAACAAAATTGAGACAATTAGCACACACACACACACACAAATATTGCTTTCTCTGACGGCAAACCCTTTCTTTATATAGTTGAAGTAAATGAAATAACATTTATTTGATTTTCTTTTTCCGCTTAATTGTACGCAAATATCATATTTTATATGAAAAATTTAATAAATGAAATATTTCTAATTTGGAATATAAAAGAATTCTTCATCGTAAAGATGATTTAGTCTGTCTGTGCGCTTATATTCTTTAATATAACAAAATAATTGTTATTATCATAATTGTGTATTAAGCTTTAACACAAAATGTTAAAGCACAGAGTTTTTATTTAGTATTTTCAAATAAAAAATGTTATACCTTTTTTGAAAATTATTCATTGTATCGTATCTATCTTTAACTTACGTATGCAAAATTTTATAAATTACCTTTTTTGTATACATATTGAGATACATACACTACCGGGCAATCAAATAAAACAAATTTTTATCGTTACTTTTACGATATAAATTCTTTAATTTAATGGGGGAAAAAAACACAATGCAAATAAAAGAGCAGTTAAGTAAAAAGACAGTAAAAAAAGGGGAAATAAGAGAGAAATAAAAGTCAAAAACATTTATTAAAGAAGTACAATATCCTGAAGTCTGCCGGGGCAAGAAAACTATGAGAAAATCGCGGTATACATTGGCTTTTCAAATACTTTTAAAAGGGAAAAACAATATGATAAACTAGACAAAATCCTTATTAAAAGCAGTTTTACAAGTATTTATGATTAGACGATTAGGAATAGTAACAGCAGTAGCAGTAGTAGTAGTATATTAGTAGAAGTTTTTAACATCCAAGTAGATTCTTAAAAGGCATACAGCATTTGAAAAAATTTTAAATTCGTCCCATACTTCAATAGTTTAGAGAAGACTGCATCAAAATCTTCATATCCAAAAGAATTGCAAAATATACACGAGGAAACTAAACACAAAGTTATGGGTCTTGCGTTCTCCACTAATAACTTCAGAAAATTAAATTTTTTTTTTTTTTTTTTAATAAACTATTTATATATCTACATTTCTTATCGTAGTTTCAATATCAGTTCACTTTGCTTTATTTCGAACGACATATAACGTTCGTACAGACATTCATTATTTCGGTAGGTACGTCCTCATCAATGATGAGCAAAAAAAAACTAAAAAAATTACTTTAAAATATAGCAAATTTATATCCGATATATCGTAATAATTTGAAAAAAGCGTAAGATTACATAGATAGACATTAGTTGCACAAATACCGCCACTAAGCATGGTTTTTAATTAGATCGAATTACTGAATAAAGGAACGTAAAATAATTATATTATCAAGAGAAAAGTAGGTTTAAAAATATGCGACTATTTAATTGCTCGGTAGTGTTATTGAAAAGCAGATGTTTTGTATCAATTGATAAAAGTCAACGAAAAAATTACAAACTGAGTGACAAAAATAGAAGATATAATAAATAATTAAATAATAATAATAAAAATAATAATAATAATAATATTAATTATAAAAATAATAATAATCGTAAAAATAATAATAATATTAATAAATGAAATAATAATAATAATAATAATAATAATAAATGAAATAATAATAATAATATTAAAAAAAAAAATAATAATAATAAAAATAGTAATAACAATGAAATTAATAAAAATAATAATAACAATAATAATAATAATAATAATAATAGTAATATTAATAATAGTAACAATAATAATATTAATAATAAAAATAATAATAATACCATTAATAGGAACTTTTCAACAATCACTTTATTTTAAAAACTTTAGACGTAACAAACCTTTTTTACGCAGTTTTCTTTAGTTATTTTTGAATACCTTCTTTGCCCAGGAGTGCCACGATTTCTTTTCCTTCTACTTATTATTTTAAACGCTTCATACTGCTGTCAAGAAGCAATTTTTGTTCACCATTCTCCACTACACCCGCCACAATATTCATTAAGGCAATGACGCATTTCCTTTTAACTGATTGTATGATTGATTGAATAATTTAATTATTTCCTCAGCAAATACTGTGGAACTAGCAAAAGTGTTAAATCTAAGCGTTAAACTGAAGCATTAAGTTCTACAGATTTATAACAACAAATTTTACTCTTCATTTTACTCTTTCTTTTTTTCGAAAATTCTAAAATTACCTTTCACTTCTCCTTACCATATATATTTCAGACTACTATTTCAAATTACTTTAAAATCTTTGCCATACAATTTTCAGTACTCGTAGTGTTATCACTTGATTTATTTGTCGTTTCCATTGCAAATGTGTAAAAATAATTATTAGAAACGGGCATAATAGATTTTTAATATGCTTTTGATGCAAACAATTTTTTTCCTATTCCATTGAAATTCATTTTAGATTATATACAGAAAGGGGATCATTCATTATTTATATCGGATCATTGCATAAGTTCGTGACAATATGTGCCATTATTTCCATTTCCAGGTCTCTTTCCATTAATATCAGCTTTACATCACTAAGATACTTCTGCAGAAAGCGAGATAAATGAATAGAACTAGTTCCGGGCTATGGGACGAATCTATCAAAAATTTTCAACCAAATTATGTGTAGCCAGTCATTGAGATGATGGAAGACAAAACCTTTCCATTTTGTTTAATACTGAATACTAAAACTAAATTGCGTGCTTTAATCCCATTACTCGGTGGCAGTAGAGAATGAAAACATTCATTTGGTTAGGTTGGTAGGCAACTTACGATGCACCACTTACTTCCAATCCCACGGAAAATAAAGTGTTACCTTACATCTGTGGACTTTCCAAACATTTGTGCGCCTTCATTCATGTTGGAATAACTTTCTTTTCAAAGATTATTTCGTGCGCTACCAAAGGAGTAAATTTCTTTTCTATACTGACTTTTGATCAGTATTTAGTCCCGCAGCCATGTCTCATAAGATAAAAAGGTTCATCTTCCTTAATTTTGTAAAGAATTTCATCGATCGTTGATAATAATATTTGGCTAACCCGAACGTAGGGTATTTTTAGAATCTAAAATTTCAAAACTGAAAGAACCTCAACTGAAAGAATAATTTTTGCATGCTGCTGACACTTTGATAAAACATCTTTATCATATAAAACAAAAGTGAAGCGTTATCGTTTTGACCATAATATGCTTGGAAAGGTTAGAGAATTTTTCAAAATTTCACCTCATTTCGAAAGTGCAATTACTTTCGACTGAATTAACAAATATCGCAGTATTTTTTTAGTTATCTAAGGATGAGTTACAGTAAAGCTTAATAGCACATAAGAAATTTACAAGATTTTCAAAACTATTGGTTGAGGAAAAAAAACTTTTACTAACACATACCCTCAGCTTTAAATATTAGTAAGTAACTAACAGTTAGATTTAAATGAGGCTACGATCTCAATTAAGGATCGATGTTAAAGAATCTATATCAATTGCGAATAATATTTTAGTTTTTTTTTTATTTGCATCTATTAGAGGCCTCTGTATATTATCACAAATCTCTTTGAACGTTTTCTAAGTTTGAGACTGTCAATTAAGAATTTTACTTAACTACTCCGTCCGTTCAAATAAAAGTTTTCATTTGAAATTTTCAAAAATGAGATATCAACGTATTGCACTATTTATACATTATTTCGTTGCAAAAAAAAAATCGAGATATTTTAAAACATTTTATTAATCAAAATTAGTTAGGAGATCATGTCTAGATTATAAAATCTTATATAAATGCTGTTTGAAGTTGATTAAATTTATAAATTGAGACATGTGTGTCTGCGGTCATCGGCCCAGGGCAGCAAGAAAAACATCTCTTGGAGACTAAAAATCTCTGGTAAAAAAATTTCGCAAAACACTTTCATGTAAAGTTTTTTCCCATAGACGGCACATATCATTTCGGGAGATAGCGACACATTTCTTTAGCCTTTCCAATGCAATAAAAACGGGGAAAATCGAAAAATATGTCTTTCCCGCGTCAGAATATATACAATCGAAGTTAATATTAAGCCTCAATATAAAGATTAATAGATATTCTCTTTTCATATATCGATATTATTTGGCGCTTTCGCTCAATATATCGCTCTGGTATATTTGAAATATTCGTTAGCGAAAAAAAGGAACAAAATGACAATTGATTGAGAAAGTTATGGTTCAGAATTACGCTTAGATGCATATATATATATACCTTTGTTAATAGCATAGATTGGCTACAATAGCTAAACGACATAAAAATCGACATAAAATTTTAATAAAAAATCATGCAAACTTCCATTTATATAACTTAACTCTGTCGCGCGTTATCCGTTCACACGCCCACCAATGCCAAACGTGAAAAATGATTTTTTTTTTTTTTCTTTAATTACGAGTATTGAATATTTTTTGCGAAACGAAAATTAATTTTTTTTTTATAAAAATAAATCTAAAATCATTTTTTAAATATGAACAATTAGAGATTAGTTACTTTTATTGCCCATTACTGTGTCTGCGTGTAAGTTTTTTTTTTTTTGTTTTACTTATTAGATATACATATATTATGATAGCGAATTTGTACATACATATTTACAATTATCTCGATTGAAAACGTTTTCTATTTATACACACACGCACACACCCACATTCATGCATACATACATGCATGCATGCATGCATTTATAACATGCTTTCGTGAGAACACAACCGATATATACACACACATATAAACAGTAAAGCACACATGTATATATATATATATATATATATGCGCAATACAAAGAAAGATTTAGTTAATAGTTTTAAAAGTCAACACGCAACCACATCATTAGAATTAGTCATAAATGACTAACACGCATACAAATGCAAATACAAGTGGATGAATTCAGTACTCTACGTACGTGTCTGTACATGTACATAACATATATATATATATATATGTATTTTATAATAGAGGGCAATTACATATTGTAAACTCATATATGATTTGTCGATATCGGCATAAATGCAATATATTTTATTTTTGTTCGTATGTATGTATACGTCGTGGAGTACAATAAAAAATGATTACGTAAACCACAATAAAAGAAAGGGAAAAAAATCAGCTCTAAACAATTCCTTTTTTCTTTTTTTTTTTTTAGTTTTTTTTTTTTTACTTTCAATGCATATACAAGCGAAATACACATTTGCACACGTTAATTATGACAATTCATTGGAGAATAGTTTACAGTTTAATAGGATAATCTAAAGAAAAGAAAAAGAAACAGAAAAAGAAAAATGATTTTTTATATCATAAATACCATAATATATATGTGGTGTTACATTGTGTGTACATTTAAAAACATATATTTTGCCTATTCAGGCAAGTTCCATCTAAACATACACAAGCTCCTTATTTTATGCTAAAACTCACGCATGTATGCGCGTAAATAAATATATTTATGTAGCTAAAACGTGTATTATTATATGATTACGTGCTTTGATATATTATATGTATATATATATATATATATATCTATATACTTGTGTGTGTGTGTGTTCGTGTTTGTATATATAACCTAGAGGAATAAATGTTATTACTTCCATCCGTTTAAAAAATAGTATACAACTTTAACATACCATACTATGGAAGTTTCGTCATTGCCTAATTCTTTTTACCGTTATAATGCAATATATTCTTTTATTCAAGTAGACACAGTACAATAATGCACAATACCTTGAAAATCGTTATCTAACGGGGGAAAGGACTATACTGCTACGTTCGTTCACTACTTTCATTACCGTTACTATGCACATACTTTATACCCGTGCGAATGAGTGTGTTTATATGCAAGAGGGGCAATTTATTTTATCGCTTACAACGAATCTAAATTGATCGTTACGAATAAAAAAAAGTACATCGCCAATGCGGCGTCGGTGTCATGCAGCAAAAGAAAAATGCACACAAAATTAACACAAAAAAAAAAAAAAAAAAAAAAAAAAAAAAAACAGATACACTCACCCTATGGCGGATATTTTAATTAACTCAAATGAATTTACAAAAATTGTAAACTATTTTAATAATTATATCTCGTGCAGTTAATTAGAAATATTCCAATGGCCCTTGTGTTGTTGGTATTTGTACCAAATTTATTAAATCAATATAACTTGTAGGTTTTTTTGATGGTTGTTCTCTTTACTCTTACTGATCGATCACATAATATTTTCGATGCAAACGTTTGGATAATATATTTGTACTTCATTTTAGATCAATATCTTCTTCTATGGAAAATTAAAATCGTAAAATTAATTATAAACACATTGTGCGATCAATAATCAAACTTGAGGTTTCTTTATTATCTGAGAAGAAATCTAGACATCTCTACAACGAACGCTTGGATACACAGTTGAATCAATCATCATAGATCTTGGGGCGAGGCAAGGATACCTACATATATGTATGTATGTATGTATACGTTGCCTTACACCTATTTCTATTTGTGAACGTTACGAGAAGAGAGACAAAAAACTTTTTTATCATCATTAAGCATTTTCTGTTCTTCTCCTTTAGCGGGTTTAAGGAATCTTCTCCATGGGACCGTAAAGACATCTGCATTCATTTTAACCCAATCGAGTCAATGCATTTTTTTTTTTTTTTTTTTTGAAGACCCATCCGTACTTGGGATTAGAAAGTTCTTTTTTTTCTTCATATTGATCTAAAACCACGATATGACTTTATCTTTTATTTTTACACATTTCTAAGATACCTCTTATTTGAAATCTGTCTTATCTTCACTCTGTTACTTTTTTCATATTAACTGATAATTTCAATTCAATATGACCGTGTAAAACTTGTATATTCGGCTCGAAAATGCATTGCATGTCCGGGTATGCATCTCGTATGCATCTCGTATGAGTTAATAAGAATTCAGTTAGTACATTGTTGAATTTCATTGTCTGTTCTTCCAGATCTGTTTTTTTTTTTCGTAGCCAACATAGCTCATTTCTTAGTACTTAATTCAATTCATGGAGTTACCTATGGAAATTAGTTTTAATTTTTGATTTGATGGTCATCACACTAGAAATTGGTTGATCAAAAAAAAAAGCGTCTTGGCGATCAAAATCTGTTTAACCATAGATTATAATTTTTCAATTTACTTAATTCTGTCGGTGCACAGCGCAACAATCTCTATATGCAACATTTATGAATGTTTTAGTATGAGATTATTTTGTAAACGCAATATCAGCCAAGAACCTGTAACCAATTCTTAATACAGTATACATATATATATATATTACTCTTTGGTCCGCTTATAAATTTCTGGACTGTATAATTTGACTGTCTTCGTGACTACGTATTCGTAAACCTATATTCGGTTTCAATATCGAATACGGTAGACCATATCACGATTTTCGTATGACCACAGTTATAAGGAATATGCGATCGATCGTTAAAAGGATAACACTTCCCGATCAAGTACATGCATCTCCTTCCTTTATCTCTACTTCTTCTTTCGGCGACTATCATTTTATTTATACAATTGTAGAGGATATGTCGTATCTGATTGTTCATAAAAGGAAAATATCGTTTAGAGATATCAAACTATAAAATACAATAATAAATTGATGAGAAGTATTCAGAAATGTTGATATAAACGGTGTATCGTAGGACTAACTATATAGTTTCATAGAAAAAAAAAATATAAAAAATTTATTAAACCTGAAAAAAAAAATAAAATAATAACTGATTGAAATTATCTGAAATGATTTGTAATTATTAAAGGAAAAGAAAAGTTAACACGAAACAATACTTAGAATTTAAGTGGCTCTAATATCCATTCTGTGTAGTTATAAAGAAGATCAAAACAAGATCAACCGCGTTTCTATTAGACAATCCTTTTTTTTAGTTTAATATTTTTGTTTAAGATATTTTAATAAATCAATCAATTTCGCAAACATTCGAAATTATATTTTATTTGTCACATCGTATGCTAACCATCCATCTATCCATTGTTAATATATATTCTTGCAGTTTTACGATATATCAAAATGGCACCACAACAGAATTCAACTTTTATTGATGAAAATACCAGTTTATGTCAAACAATGAAGGACTTACCAGAAGTTATCAAACATTATAGTCCAATATTGCCGCTGAAAAATAAACAAAATGATAATAATAAACAAGACTTTCGACACAAAAGAGCTGTCACCGATGCGAACGAAGAACCATACCGTGTACTTAATTATAAAAATTGTCATAATGAGAATAATAATCGGCTTAGTGGACGTAGTTGTCGCAGTCGTTCTATTTCATTGTTTGGAGTTAATAGTACAATGGCTTACGTAAGAAGATAATCGCAAAATTATTATAGATATATTGTGTGTGTGTGTGTGTGTGTGTGTGTGTGTGTGCGTGTGTGTGTGTGTGTGCAGATAACTAGCCTGTTATCCTTTAATTCCTTTAATTAATTATTAAATCAGTTTTTTTTCTTTTTTCTTTTCATTCATGAATATGAACGTGTGACAGGAACAGGGATACAAAGAAATCACGATATGGTTGGGAAATGAAGTTCGCTATGTATCGGGAGTAACTAACAAAACTACCTGTAATGACATAATCAAAGCCATGATTGATGATGAACTCAGCAACGGAAATGATAACGTTTACAGTTGCGTACAAAAAGGTAAATTTTCCAATACTCGGAAAACGATACAACTCTAGATGAAAAGTGTGTATCTCAGATGTGCAAATGTTTGTGTTAAAAGTTTTCATTCATTTTCTCTCTCTCTCTCTCTCTCTCTCTCTCTCTCTCTCTCTCTCTCTCTCTCTCTTTACGTCTCTCTCTCTCTTTCTGTCTCTCTCTCTCTCTCTTTTTTTTTCTTTCCATAGCTTTCTTTTTGTTTTCTTCTCTTTTTGTTTTTTTTTTTAACTTTAATTGAACTTTCTTTGCTTATTTTCTTGTTGTCTGAATTTTTCTATGATGACTGATACTTCCGGTGCCTGTTAATGGCTTATGGTATATGTATGAACACCTACATACAAATATATATATATATATATATATATATGCTTGTGTATATAAATTATATACATATGGTACCTTGTTCGGGTTACAAATACTTTAGACGGAACAGCATCGCGTGACTACAGCGGATATGTTATAACAGAAAGTTGGCGTGGTATCGAGCGTAGCTACGACGGCAATATGGCGATTTTGCCTATTTGGAAAGCTTGGAATCGAGTACACAATGAGGTAATATCGAATAAATTGTACTTTTACACATGCATGCATATATCGACCGCACATGTTTGCATTAGAGTGATTCAAATTCAGTTCAAAGCGTTTAAATCTATCTTTACATACATACATACATTCATACAAGACGTGTATGCGTGTTTGTGTGTGCGTGTTAAGGACGTTAGCCTCCACATTGGTATACATAGGATGATGATGAAGCATTACATCACTCTATTAAAAGATAAAAAAAATTCCTTTAAATAATATGAGATTTAACCTGGACGGCATAACGGTAACGCTGATATGAGAAACAAGTTAACCTTATAAACATATAATTTTAAATGTGCTTTTTCGAAAAAGATTTGTTCGAAACAAAAAAAAAAAAAAAACTTTGTATTTTTCTCGATTTTAAGGAGCATAATAACAACCTTCCTTTGTCTTCAATATCTCATGATACGTAATAGGCAATTTAAACGTACAAATTATTCTTTAGAGAGCCGTCTAATTTTAGTCTGTTACTTCCAAAGCACTGAAGCATTATTTCAGTTTTTTTTTTTTAAATGAATCTGTTTTGAATGAAATTTGTACTTGTTTGCTAACACTCCACAAGAGCTTCGTTATTGATAAATTCGATAAAAGGAAATATGTTTTCAAAATATATGAACCTTTGTATTATATATAAAAATTTCTTGCTTGCTAGAGTTTTAGGAAAAATTTTGCATAAATATTCCAAATTTTCCATGCAAGAATGGCTCTTAAAAGATATAACTTATTCTAGTAAGTTGTACGCAACATAGTCTTGCGGAGCTTTGTATAAGTCGAGTTCTTTGTCTGAACCAATGTCATTTGCGGGAAACCTTACTTTTTTCTGGTAAATTCTAATTAACATAGGGGATATGTAACGACATCCGAAGCCCAAATAACTAAGATATAAACTAGAAAAAGTATTAACATGAAATTTAAAGCTAAATGTTCACGATAGCGCCATTTTTGGGTCAGACATAGCTGACTGGTGTATCGTGGTTTGTTTCAACTAAATGTGTTTATCATCAAACAATGCTACCAACACCAACTGATGCACCTAGGACGGATTTGCAGCATAATGAAATTCGATTCTTATGGCAAAACTCACTTTACAAACGTTAGCATCATTAACCTGGAATGTGCTATCCTCATCGCCCTTATCGACAAATGTATTTCTTCTTCTGATTAACCCTAATTGCCTTCGATTAATTATTGTCTGCTGGAATAGGTCTTTCGTTTTTGTGACTATACACTGAAAATAGGTCTTTTTATGCATGTGGCGCCAGTCAAAATTTCACTGAAAATGGCCGTTAAAGACAAAGCATAATAAATCGAAGCTTTAACTGCTACTTTCGGTTAAATTTGGACTACTTAAGCATTTATTGATATTAAAAGACTTTCTTGATTATTTCTCTTTCAGATACGTTTAAGCCTTAAGCACCATAAAGATGTTAAAGACCCTACAAAGATCGTTAAAACCAGTACCGCATTGTCATCGTTGCGTAAATATTTTTGCAAATTATTAAATTTTCGAATGCTTAGAAAAGAAAAACCCACTAATCCCATGAAATCACTTAAAGATCAGCCAAATGCAGCCGCTCTGTCAACTAATCATCTTAACAAAATCCCGAATCCTCTTAAAAAGAGCCTGAATAATAAAGATGGATCAAAACCTATCGTTCATGATGTGGAAGTTAAGTTCAATAAAGACAAACTCTATAGACTTTCGGAAACACGTTCAACAGTTCAGAAACGTCATAAATCGCCACGTAAACGTAAGATAAATAAAAAGTCAAACGTTACCAAACGGCACGACAAAAATCACGATATAAGTAATTACTTACGACGACGTAAAGATCCGAATGTTCGCTGTTCGATACGTAGTAAATTAGCGAAAACGAACGCGGAAATGAACGAACTCTACGATCGCGAATATACGCTAACAAGGCAATTGACCAACAAATGCAGATTATATAGGCTCCAGAATGAACTCTACACTAAAACCGATAAAAATTTCGAAATATCTGTCGGCCAAATACAACATAATATAGAAAATTGTGCTCAGGAAATCATAAGAACAGAACATGAACTCTTACATGTTAAGAATGAGATCAAACAAGATATTTCCATTATAAACAGTTTAAAACGGTTAGCACTTGAAACGAATAGCTCTGAGTGCCAGATGCCAAAAGCATTGAAAAAAGTTTTAAGACTTTCACCATCTGAAATACCAGATGCAGTATCAATTCCTATAAAGCCAACAAACGAACAAATGCAATTTGTTGACAATATATACGAATTTTGTGACAATAATGCCAGTTTATTAGTTTAAATTATACAGTAAATCTCTATTTAAATGTGTAAAAAAATATGATTAGAAGTCAAATATTAATAAATGAATAAATATACAATGTAACAGAAAGAATAATTTATATGCGGAGTAATTTTTACTATAAGAAAATTTTCATTTTTTAGATAAAAAAAATCGAATCAATATTAGCGCTATTTCACAATACATTAAACATCATATGGATTTCATACTATACTAAGCGATCGTACTTTAAAGATATTCTAAAAGTTCCTGACGTTTTATTTAGCTTTAGCTGACTCTGCTTTAGCAATGGAGGTTTCCATTATAAAGGATAATCTTTGTTTCATATTTAAACTTTGTCAACAACACATAAATAGATAGACTTATTGACATTTGTGGATTTCTAGCTTCTTCCTCTCCGTCATGATTATTGCTGTAGTTTATTGATAAATAAATGAAGTTACTCGATGACTCACTTCGGAGATCCAATTGCACCAAAAACAGTCGCCATCGTATATCGCATGTTCAACAGACATGTCAAATAATACGAATATCACAGGGTGATTACTATAGAGCTCCATTTTCACTGTTATTCATTTTATAGTCCTTATTTGCAGCAACTTTTTTATCCATATGTCTTTATCTTTGTCAAATTCGTATCCTTCTGATTTGTATAAAGGGAGCAGAATTTTGACTAATAACTTTTCAATGATTATTTTTCTGCAAAATATCGATAGTGATCGTGTATCTTTTGACTAACCTCTACATGGTGTGCCACACAAAACTTAAAAATTATTATAAATTTATTAATTCGCGCTGTTTTGAGAGAGTGAGAAGAGAGTTGAGAATGAAATTTGTTGTCATTATGTATCATTCTGGCCGTAGCTATCGCTGCTATCATAGGCTTTGCCTTAGTAAAACTAGCGGAGTCATTATGTAACTTTCCGATAGTCGATTTCTACTTTAAAATACAACTGTGGTTGGTTAGCGACACCAATTTTGGTGCCGCTTTTGCAATTTGCATTACTAGTGAGCATAAAAAAGTAAAAATTACCAACACAATCTCTTACACAGTTGTATTTTAAGGTAGAAAGCGACTACCGGAAAGTTGACAAGAAGGTTTTTGTGGTAATTTTTCTTGCTTTGTACTTAATAATAATGCAAATTTGTTCAAAGTAACATCAATTTTGCTGTCGCCAGATTTGACATACCGAGAGAGTACAAAAGAAGACTATCGCCAGTTATATTTGCTTACATGGTACAATTTTTTTGTTTACTGTCACCTACACGGCAGAAAGCGCTAAGAGAGAATGTACGTGATTAGCCTCCTAACTTTTATTATTCATTAATGAGATCATCTCTGACATACGCTTTCTCTTAAATTAACCGTATAACTGTACATGTATTTCGTTTATTGATTACTAATCCTAATATCGCCAATTAGCTTCTCCCTCTGTAAGATTTACAAAGGAATTGTGATGAAAATATCGATTCATATAAGAAAATTTCTAACGAATTTAATCGATAGCAATTTTCTTTGCCATCTTTTTTATATCATTGGAAGCATTCATCTCGATTTTATCAGCTGATCGAAAGTTATGAAATTTTGTGTTGGAAAGATTTGCCAACTGAAAACAATAATATATCGTTTATTTTTTTAACAATTAAAAACATAAAAACCATTTTGAAAGGATAAATAAATAAAATTATTAAAAAGCCGTAATGTAAACAAAATTATAGTTCGGCATAAAATACCATTACGCGATGGCAAGCGGTTGAGTGCATGTTTTTTTCTCTCTATAAAGTTTTCAGCGATGAGGTAATATTAAAGTTCCATTATTTTGCATTCATCCATATGTTTATAAATTGCATTAGTTACTGTAAAGTAGCTAAAATTTCCTTTATGCGATTTTTAATAAAAAAAAAAAAAAATGGATGGAAAGACGTTTCCTCAGCAAAAAGATTTCGATGTGAAATTATTGATTTTTCCCTAGTAATCTAGTAGACTAGTGTTGAATAATCTGGATAAATATACTTTTAAAGACTTCACTTATTGTTTGTTATACGTATATACATATTTGTAAAATTCCATGATCTAACAATAAGAAAAATGTCGTGAAAAAAATTCCATTGAGACTTTCGAATGCCCAATGATGAGGGAATGTCTGATTAGTTCACTAATAAATTATTAATCGAAGTAGATTAAGAATTTGATTTGATCGACATTTTTGCTTTCTTGGAAGTCGTTAATCCCTCTGTATCCAGATTTTGGTAAAGTTTACATACGGCATGGAACTAGACAAAGCTTCCCTTGATATAACTCTATAATTAGGTTACTTTCAATTAATGTACTATAATTTATATGTTCGAGGTACGAGTGAGTGAAAAACTAATTGTGAATAGTAGTAGCATTCTCATTACCGAATTTTATGTATAAAATCAAATTTATTCTTAATCCATACATTTTTGATTAACGTAAAATTTCAATTTTATAGTTGTGTTTATGCGTTGTATAGATTAAGCAGTCCACAAATGCGACTAAAATAGCGGAAGGACAGACTTAATCTCAAAGAACTATAAAAAGACTTCTTAAGTAACATATATGGTATAAAAGTTAAAACATTTATTACACATCGCACAAACCTCTTGCTACATGTTATGGATTCTCATATGAATTTACATTCACGTATAGGCACTATAGTTACATATGCACGCCCATAAGTGATTATGTCCACATATACGAATGGCTAGCTAGTTGGTATATATAACAAAGCAAACGTTTTTTATTATGCATACACAATTAAAATTAATCATAAAGGGCGTCGCGCGCGTCGCCGTTATATTTAACTGAATGAGTTTATTAAATTTTTTTTTTCGTTCCCTACGCACAATGATACGAATTCTAATTGATTTAAATTTCTTATATGCTTTCTTTTGTGGATATTTCCATTCGCTTGCCAGCAGTCGTATGCGTAGATAGACATACGCAGCTTAAGGTAATGTTATCGTAACTGTTCTTTCTTAATTATGTAAATAATTTATTTGAATATTTACAGATTAATTGCGTATAACAACATACTAGATATTCAATATGGTGAAAATATTACAAGCGTATAATTTCGCAAAGCAAAATACATTTGCTTTAAATGGTGAAATATTGGCGGCGACATTGATAGATTCCAATCGCATTGCTATCAGTAGTGCTGAACAATTTATAGAGATTTATGATATTGTGGGACGGACAAATACTGAAACACATTGTGGTGGTGTTGGCGAGGATGGTGACGGTGGCGAGGTAGTAACAGCTGTCAGTGCTGCAACATCAAACGATGATGACCGTTCGCCTATTAAATACTCTCTAGCAACTGTAGGCGAAGTGGTTAATTTAATATATTGTGAAGCGGGTATATAAACATTTGGACACTCATTTCGCTGTTGTTCAATGAGTGCATTTTTTCAGGAAAATATTTAATTACATTGGAAAAGGAAAATGTGGCAAGTCCGGTGCATACGAATTCCACCAGCATTAGCTGTACTAGCAGTAGCAATAATACCGTCGTGTACTCAGAAGATGATATTAAAATGTTTGTACGTGTCTATGCCAATTTTTGGAAGTTTCCTGAATCTAAACTAATTGATCTTCCGATAACTATTCGTATTGCTTCGATGACTACACCAAAAGCACCATTAGTTAAAAGCATTGATGTTATTGAGCTGCCATTACGCAGTCCACCTGATTTGATACAATGCTGTCAAACATCGGGCAATGTTATCGTGAGTAGCAAAGAACGCATATATTTATATGAATATACGCAGTGCGTACACGAAAGCACTCAGCCACGGTACAAATACATCGATTTTCTACCGTTTAAATTTTTTGTGAATCTCAATTTCGTTCCTTCAAAATTAAATTTGGCTGAAAACGTAATTGCCTGCATGAGCAATCGCTATTGCGTGGCATTTCGTGTAGTGGATGTATTGGCAAGCAATGTATGCACTGCTGGTGAGGGAACAGCTGGTATTCGTACGACAGCATACGATCAGGGTAATTATGAGGGGGAGGATAACGCTGACCTGGTGGAAGGTGGAGATGTCATTTCGAGTTCTGGTTCGAGCATTGTAAGTAAAACGAGTGTAGGTCCGTCCAGTCATAGTCACAACAGTTTTGAGACTGATTCGTTGGAAACGACAGCCAGTGGACGTTTGCAAACCAATTTTCCTGGACGCACTCCTATCGATTTCAACGTAGCACGTCTAGTGAATTCGGCATGTGGCCGTGAATTTGAGGTTGACTTACGATCTCAATGGGAAATAGGCGACAATGACGGCAATGGCGGTCCTGGTGGTATGAACTGTGGCAAATCTAATGTAACTTGTGATACACAGGAGATTATTATTACTCCAACTAGAGCAAATGAAATCAAAATTAAACTAGTCAACGAAGCTAAAGCAATGAATGTTCAGGTATGAACGTTAGTATTTTTCTATAAGGGAAGTTTCTACTTTGTTTGCAATTATAGCGCATCTCAAGCAATGGCAAAATTGTGTCAGCATATAACGAAGATAATATGGTCCAATACGACATACGCAAACTGTTGCAAATTTGCATGAAATCCTCGGAATCGGGTGGTGGTCGTGTTGTCGACATTTTGCGTTGTATGGATCTTAAAGCAATTTATCAACATTATGACCGTGACTCAGGTGAACTCGAAGATCCTGAATATGAAATGGGCAATCAGCAGGTACCTGGAGCAATAACAACATCCAAGCACATTAATCGTCGCACTTTGAAATCACCCAAACACCAAAGTTGCATTGGTTTCGCTTTGTTGGTGGCAAGTAGTGTCGATGGTTATTTATATCAGTTTTGCGCTCAGGGTAAATGGTACAACGAAAATGAGAAACCAATTGCTACTTATTCGTTTACCGCACCTGTTTTACAAGTTCATATTAATGATTACGTTATTTATGCGGTGACAACTGAATCTGTGGAGACTCACACCTCCCGCATAGGCCAAAAACTATTTAATAATCGTTTTGAGTATCCCACTTTGGCCGAACAATTCCCTGAAGAGTCCAGTCCCGATGTGAATGCTCCCATTGCAGTCATCGGTCTCTGCTCGTTTATACACGTGCAATATGTATGTGTAAATCGCAATAATTTAGTGTTAATTAGTAATGGCAGCACACCCTGTAATCAAAACAATGGCGGGGACAACACTAGCACTACACTGAAAAGGAGAAATGCTGGCGGTAGTGGTGATAACGGTAAACGTAATATTGCTGCTCGTTTGATAGCCGAAGCCAAAGCAAAACACAACCTATTACGTCTTAGCAGCTCAAGTCACACTGTCGTGGTTAACGAATGGACCTTATATAATTTAGAAGTACCATTAGTGGAGCATGTAATTGATGATTTGGAAAATATAGCAGAAAGCTATCGATCTGCAAGTAGCAGCAATTTTTACGATCTCATGGAGGAGGCCCATGTAATGTTAAGAATGAGCATTTCCTTACAATTTGAAAATTTTCACGATAATCGTGAAACAAAATTACGTAATAAATTTATGGATAATTGTCGCAAATTGGCAGACTTTTCCATACGATCAAGAAAAAAAGAAGTACACATGCAGGCTACGGGATTTTATAAAATGTGCAATCTACAGTTACCAGAAATCTACACAAATTACATTAAAAACTTTCTCAATAAAGACACTGAATTGACTGATGATGATAATTATCCGCAACGCGATCCAATAACACCTGGTGATGATCCTTCAATTGGTAATGAACAGTTAGCGGGATTAATTTATACAGTGAAATTGTTTTTAATTGATTTGGGGACAGATCGCTTGAAGGCCTCCTTTCTTAATCAATCTGTTAAACCATTTTTTACACCAAGCCGTGTTATCAAGCAAGGCTACACACAGGTGCCTCTATCATTGGAATTTCTTAATTTATTTATTAAATATTCTCCAATGGATATACCGCAAGTAATGCTGGATTCCCTTGTCGTGGCTGATTCAATAAGCGGAGAAATTATTAACTATTTGAAATTTCTAGATTCATTGTAAGTTCAGTTTTATTAGTTGCAGTCTTAATAACGCATTTATAAAAATGATTAAAAATTGAAATCAGTTTACTGTTCGCATTTCATCAAAAATTAATTTAATGACAATATTTTAATATTGATTTTGAAATTTAATTTTTCTTCTAAAGGAATGCCGATGAGAATCTCCTTTTGGCCGTTACAGCTTGTCGCATGTCAAACTATATACTCTCACAGGAGGTGGTGTGCAAAACTAATAGGCACAGTTTGGCCACTGCGTTAATTAAACATAAAAATGTTATTTTCGACGATAGTACTCCATTATATCAAAAGCAGAAAAGAGGTAAAATTGAAAACTCCAGTACAGGAGACAATTCAAAATGTTCGCAGTCACAATTGAAGGATACAAAACGCCATTTTTGCGGAACTAACCGTCAAAGTGGAAGTTCGTTCGCAGGAGGTGTACAGCCATCCTTCACGGAAATTGTTTCGTTTTCTGATTTTACCGAAACTATACTCTTGGCAACGGAAAAGCAAGAATTAATTGAAGCCATTAGTGATGTTTTTATTCACGCGTTATGTGTGGAGCATAGTATCACATTAGAGTGTTTATTGCAATTATTTTTGAATTTTATAGCTTCACATATTGGTCAAAAAGGTTATCAAACATCGCAAAAAGTTTTTGTTAACATTTTACAGGTACACAATTGGTATTGTGGTAATAAGATCGATGGGAAGACACAAATCTTTTATTGCTTATAAATATTTCAGGTGTATTATTACGACCTCTTCGACGTGAATCCTTCTAGTGGCCATCAGGAACTGCCTTCCAATTCACCACCGCAAATCGATGACGCTTATGAAGAGGGTGGATTTTCCAAAGTCAATAGTGAGCAAGATACTGAGTCTATAGCCAATTCAAATGCTGATAGTGTTTCCGCTGCTAGTTCGTCCATTGCCGACGATCGTCGCGTTACATCTCATTACAATCGTATCGTTTACGATCATCTTCAAGAGCAGCACTCACCGTATAAACGTAACTCAAATGTTTCGCTTCTAAATGGTATAGAAGAACCAAGCAACGCTATCGAAATCAATAGTAAGGGGCTCAAAATATTGTTTCGTATGTACATGGGCCGTTTAAAAGCTTTAAGCGACCTTATCACAGATTTACAATCAGCGGATGTTGAACAACAGTCGTTGCATGAAGATTTCATGAGTTTACGTTTGGAATGCATTGGTTTTATGATACGTCATTTGCAGGAATTGCGTCAGGAGCAACAATATTTACAGTCGGCAAATCAATTATATTACGCTACCAAATCGCAATTAATAAACGGTCATTCTGAAGAACGGAAATTAGTTTTTGTGCCATTTATACCCGATTATAAATTGAGCGGCGATGCATTTGAGCAGCACCTGAAGTCGTATATTCGACCAATACCATGCTTGCTGGATCGCCCTCAATACCTAAACCGTTTGCCACCATTTAGACGTGGCGATTTCAGTTATCCTAACAAGGATGAAGGCGAGACGGATGTTCATTTTGTTGGCTGGCACAATGAATTACTAACGTTGACCCTGAAAATTCAGGTAATTTGAATGACATGAAAAGCGGTTCTCACATATATAGTTAGATCTACAATATCCACAATTTATAGTCTTTATTAGCATCGACGAAAATCGACCGAGAGATTATTGAGGAATTTATTGCGTTTGTGCAGAAGACACCAAATCTTATTGGTATCGATAGTTTCCTGGTGATTGTATTACCCAAACATTTGGCTATAAATTATATGTTAAGCTTTTGTCCGGAATATTTGTGGCAGTATGGCAAGGTAAACAAGTCAAAGTATTAATAACCGAATTAAGCTTATTATTAAAATTTTAGTCGAATAATTTTAATCCAAAACAATGGGAGTCTCTTTTGAAGAAACTAGTACACAAAAAAGATATGTTGCCGAATTGGAAAATTCATATAACAGGTAATAAATGTACAAACAAAAAAAAAAATGTACAATAATTTAAAAAATTACTTTCTATTAAAGAAATTCTAAACAATTTGGCGGCTGATCTATCATTCGAAGAATTATTACAATGCTTTCCCCCAGATGTTCTGCAGAGTCGTCATAAGAATTTATGGGCTAAAGAGTTTGCTTCTGAATGTAAGACAACTATTGCCGAGGATGGTAGCGGTTTGGTTTCTGAAACAACTTTGGATCCTTACTTGAATACAATAGCACGGGATCATGTACCCATGGATAATGTCGATGAAAATAATGTTTTTGAAATGACATTAAGAAAAGCTGTTGCTAAACAACGCAGTATTGCACTACGATCCATGATAGAATCAACGGGTAAACAGTTATTTGATGCTACCAGCAATCCCATGTATAATCTTTAAATGATTTTCACTTGTTAAGAATCTCATTTTGCCACACCAAAGTCGATAAACGTTTTTCTGTTTTATCATCAATAATAAGTGTACAATGTTGAGCAAAGTGTTTAAAAATTCATTTTTAACTTTCGATTCTAGTAGTATTTAGATCAAATTTACACAAAGTAACACAGACGGAACAAAATTAATAGTAGTAGTAAATACGATTTAATTATATATAGAAGAACCTGACATATATATATATTTTTATTTGTATCTAGGAAAACACGCATTTATATATAATCTCTTCAGAAATTGTTGGTATATATGAAACTTTGAAAGATTCGAAGTGTTCTTTTAGTCACTATTCTTAAGGTAATTTTATAATATTTTGCATATGATTATGTGTACACGCACAAATTTTTTTTTATTTTATAAAAATTTATAACTATGATCATAATTAATTAGGAATTACCTTAACACGAACTTTTTTTCGGTGTTGCTTTGTATTATATATATATTATTTATATTAAAAATATGTATTTTTTTATTGATATATTTTTTTTTTTTTATTATTATTTTTATTATGCAATAAACTATCTATACAATAGTATTATAAGTAGCGTTGACATAGGTAAAGAAGTAACTGACTTCTTGAGAACGACTACCCAGAATGAGAAACGACTTTGTTCTACACCGATTATGTTGATTTACAAAAAAAAAAAAAAGAAAGAAAAAAATTATTTATAATATTTATAAAGTGATATTTAAAACTTTTAATGTAGTGAATTTATTTATTGAAATGAAAGTCATTGGAATTTTTAATTAAAGTTCATATCAACAAAGGGATGGTGGTTGTATCATTCGAAAGATATTGGGCTAGTTTTTAAATATCGTCATAGAGTACATGAATTAATTTTGTATATTTTAAAAATACGATAGCAATGTTTCGCTTTTTTCCTATAAGAACTCAATAAGCGCTTCATTAGTTCAAAGCTAAATATAAATAATCCTCGTAGTATTTGTTAAAGCCTGATTTTTAAATTCTGAAGTGTCAAATATCTTACTACAGTTCATGTAATAACAACAGATTAAAGTAAATGCATATGAAAGGTAATAGCAAATACATTATTAATCCATCTGTATGTTAAATCAGTGCAGGATCTCTTAATTTTTCTATCAGCTGTGTAAGACAAGTGAATGATTAATTAATGAGTATATTACAATCCTATGTGAATAGTCCAAGTTTGCAGATGGCTGCAAATGGGTCCACAATATAGGGCTATAATTACAAAAAAAAAAAAAAAATTTGAAAAACGAAAATTTGAAAACGTAATTGTAAATAGTAAATTTAAATTAATTAATTAATTAATTTAAAGTAAATATTAAGAGAGTACTGAAAGTATCTTTCTTTTTTCAAATCAATTTCATCGAGACTTTATAACGCTCAAATAATATTAGCTTTTGATATTGCAGATAAAATTCATAATAAATAACATCACAATAATCGAAGAAAACTGTCAATAGAAGCAACGATTTTTAAGAGACTTTGCTGGGGTTTTTCCAGTATTAATCCACTCCTTGCACGATCTATTGTTTCCGGTCGTATGGTTTCATCTCCCATAATGATTCTTTACTTTAATTGAATATATGAAGACAGCAAAAGATATCAAAGACAGCATTGCCATAACCATAAAAATATTTTTCTAATTTCATAGTACCCGCGAAACTTAAATTAAAAAATTAACCTTATTTTTTAAGAACATTATTTTATAATATTTTAACACGAATACGCGAGATTGAGGTCAGATCGGCTTACGGACAAAATAATAATTAATAAAATCAGTCGTTGTTATATGTTTGATTAAAGATTGAGATTGTGCGTATAGATATATGCATATACATATTTTTATTTTTTATATCTATATAAATTATTATTCGTTTTCGATAATATGGGTTAAAAGAGGCCGAGAGAATGAAAGAGACGGAAAACTATATATATATATATATATATATATATATATATATATATATATATGTATACAGATTAGGACACGTATCAAAGTTTGATTGTGTACCAGATGTATATGTAACATATACGTTAAGATGAAAAGCTAAAAGCTTTAACATATATTTTTAGTTAAGCAACATAAGTTGGTGAAAATGATCGTGATAATCGTTGACAAAAACGTATAGAGAAGACAGAAAAGTGCAACTTAACATTGACTTCAGAATAAAACTGGCCGTGAATGGCAAACGCACATAGCTACCATTAACAGAATACCTTATCGTTTATATTCATTGATTTGAGAGAGTATCAAAGTTCTAACTTAAATTAACGTGATTCTCTTTGTTGTTAGCATTTAGAATGATTAGGAGACTCCGGTATTAATACATCTTTCTAATAATACATTAAATATCAACTGCGACGTACGCGTACCGTTTCCATACGTATATACCTGAGATACAGCATCTTGCGTAGTTGTCTTTTGTGTTGGTATTTTAATAATTAATTTATTTTAATCAGAACGTATATATTTCATGGTAAAATGTGTATTTATGAACATATATAAAATGTATGAGTATCTATAGATGTTTTGGGGAGAAAGTATTGAGACGTTTTGTATCTTTTTTTAATTATATTCAACTTCATAATAACCGTTATTATCTATCTATTGCGTTTTGCCATTTATTGGAAAATTCCATTGACCTGTTGATGAAAAACTTCTGTGATTTATCGACGAAAAACTTGATCAATTGATATTCCGAGGACTCCTACGGTTGCTTATGTATTTGTCTTTTTGGTTTTCTGTTTTATAAGATTTTATTGGCTTTTTCAATGGTTAGTTGTTCACATTTAAAATTGAAATTTCCGAAACGGAAAAAATGTCAACTATTTATATGTGGTTGTATTTGATAATGTGTTTTTTCGATAAATACTATAAATTATTTCTCGGACTGTGTAAGGTTTTTGCACAATTTTCATAGGAAAATTTGTAAAATATAGCTAATAATTTATAAATGCAAGCTAATATGACACTAGTACAAAGAAAAAAACTAGTCACAAAATTCTCTCAATATTTTTTTCCCAAAACATGTGCATTCAGTTCTCTTTCGAAACTAGCAAATTAATAATCAACTCTCAGAGCGATGTTTTTATTCCATGTACATAACAGAAACAGCGAGCTGGTAATGGAGCTATCGGCAAGGATCGTTAGTTATGCAGATAAAGTTGATCATTAGATGTGCAAAGGAATTCTAAGCAAAAAGGATAAGATTTCTTTAAAAACGCTTTCAAGTTTTCTATCTACAAAAATTCTTGTATTTACTTTTTCCATAACTTAATAGGAAATTAAATATTATTACAATATAATGGTAATAAGTACGATATCTATAATTCGGTTTATTCTTCAAACAGCTGATTATTGCCGGCTTTCAATAAAACTTTTAATAATTATTCAGTCGTGCGAAGGCAGTTGGTTGATTAAGAATTTACGCGATTTTTGTGTAGCCGCAGTAGATTTTTTGTTACGAATAAATTCTTCACATTTGTTAAAAAAGAAACTAAATAAAGCCCTATTATATATATTTAGATAAATTGAACATTCATTTAATTCATGAAGTACGCTTGTACACAACACAGGCTCTTTTTACATATCGATATCATCGTTAAGCAACGTAAGAAAGCTATCAGCAAGTCAAGAAAAGTATTTTCGAAACTTTCGATATTACGATGGAGTCCAGGCATGTTATTTGAAAAGAAAAATTCGCAAGTTAACCGAAAATCAAACTAAAAACGAACGTGCCAGTGAAGTACACATTATATACATAAACAAAAGGACGTGTTATAAACGCAAGAAGAAGCATTTGTAAACAAACACGTATTTCTTATCATACATATGTGTACATTTTTTCTCGTATAACGTCCCCGTCTTAATCTTTCGTTTATATAACAGTTTTTCTTTTTTTAATTGTTTCTTTGACGTGTTCTTTTTCACAATTCTGGTATTTGCTTGTAAATCTCTGCATTAGTATACTAAAAACTCAACATTTTTGGACTTTGGCAACTCTTAATATATATTTAATTAATTTATTTAAAGCCGTGACTACTAATTCAATTGTATACACATGAAAATTTATCTATCTAAGTGATGTACATTTCCTAATACTAATAAAATAGGCACAAATGTAGCTACAGTGGTGTAATAAAAAGCGCGAAGAATGATCTTTTTATGCTCCACATGTTTATATTGTTTACATATCCAGAAGTGTTAAAAAAAGTAGCAGACTTGCTACATAAAATATTCTTTTTGTTAATAAGATTTTAAAGCTTAAGTTAATGCACATATTTAAAGAAATAACAAGGCGTATGTTTTTTTCGACTTTCGCTGTAGAATAATAAATAAAAATTTCGATCTGTACTTGTAATGTAAAGATTTTATTGCTTTTAATGTATTCAAATTAAATATTAAAATCTCATATCAAGAAAGAATTCTATTTGATTACGCGCCAATTCGCGTTCATATATACTGACTATTGACTATAACTCTTAGTTTCCAATATTTCTCTGGTAGCTTGGGAAAATATTAAACTCCGCAGTAAGATGGAAATTTTTATAGATCTGCTTGATATGGTTCATAAGTAATAAGCAAGAAACTCACCTTTTTTTTTTTTTTTTCTTAAAAACAAGGATGTTTTCGGGAGTGTCACTTAGGTAATTAGGCCTATTTTCAATACTAATCTGTCTGCAAGCACTTACAATGTTTACCATAGATATAACACAGACGGATAGGCTTAAGCTTCGGTATGGGCGTTGCAAACAAAATGACAAAATGAATATAAACCCATCTTTCGGTGGTGTGTATAAAAATTCTATCCAATCTGTTTTTTTTCACGGGTGGTAATTAAACCAAGGGTGTATAATTAAACCAAGGTAATAGATTGAAAATGATATACAAAAGTTAAGAAAAATGATTGCTTATAGAATTCAACATTTCAAATTAAAAGCTTGGTTTTCTGAATGTTGTTGTTTATGTACCTACATCTATATATGTTTCTCTCTCTTCAGCTCTTTCGATTTTGAATTTAATCTGCCGCGTAAGCAAACAAACATACAATATCTGGCTTTCATTACATAAGAAGAATGATTGAAAACGAATTCAATGAAGAGTCTGACATACGTTCTAAAGAGATCGCTAATGAAAGTACTTTGGATGCCATACTTATTCGTATTGGAGAGTTTGGTCGCTTTCAGTTGTTCAACTACGTATTGCTTTGCTTTCCCATGATTTTCAATGCTTTCCAGTCTATTTCATATGTTTTCACAGCAAGTCCGGTCGTTTACAGGTAAATTCGTTTATTAATTTTTCTCGTCATTGTTGTCATGAAAACTTGAAACAACTTATTTTCAATTAGATATTAAATACTACTTAAAACTTTGTTAAAAGCCATAGAAAAATGATATGTTATTTATTGTTAAAGTTGGAATATAAAGAAAATGTGAACATAAAATTAGATATTTGTTGTAGTTCGTTCAATTTCCAACGTTTCAAAAGTATCGTATCGCTATACTGCCACTAGGTCTAATGATAACAGTTCACCACCTAACAGTATTACGTAGAAATATATGTTTAGTTTTAAATTGTTAAGCAAAATACCTTGAAAAGCTTAGTATTACATTTCATATCTGATATAGTAATTTAATCTGTTGGAATAATAATACAGTAATCTAATCTGTTGAAAAACTAATGCATATGATTTCCTTGAAGTAGAAAGTTTGGAAACTTCAAGAAACTTAATCAAATATCATGTGATCACATGCTCAAGAAATTAGAGTAGTGAGCTTTTAGCCTAACATACTAAGAAATATAAAAACTCGTAGAGCAACGATAAGGTTTTATTTTGATTCTAAACTAACAAAAATTAGTTCTGTTAATTGTACATTAGCTAAGTTTTATACTCCCCTCTTATGAAAACTAAAGCACTAAGAAATGTAAAAATTCATAGAGTAATTATAAGATTTTATTTTAGTTCCAAACCAACACAAATTAGTTCTGTTAATTGTACATTAACTAAGTTTTTTACTCTCCTCTTATAAAAGCTAAAGCACTAAGAAATGTAAAAACTCATAGAGTAATTATAAGATTTTATTTTAGTTCCAAACCAACACAAATTAGTTCTGTTAATTGTACATTAACTAAGTTTTATACTCTCCTCTTATAAAAGCTAAAGCACTGAGAAATGTAAAAGCTCATAGAGCAATGCTATGATTTTATTTTAGTTCCAAACCAACACAAATTAGTTCTGTTAATTGTACATTAACTAAGTTTTATACTCTCCTCTTGTAAAAGCTAAAGCACTAAGAAACGTAAAAGCTCGTAGAGCAATGCTATGATTTTATTTTAGTTCCAAACCAACACAAATTAGTTCTGTTAATTGTACATTAAATTTTATACTCTCTTCTTATAAAAACTAAAGCACTAAGAAATGTAAAAATTTATAGAGTAATCATAAGATTTTATTTTAGTTCTAAACCAACACAAATTAGTTCTGTTAATTGTACACATGGGTTAAACTTGAGATTCCTCTTACGAAAACTAAAGCGTTTAAGAAAATTTTGGCATTTTCGTTGATATAATATTAAATTTAAAATTTTAAGAAATTAATATCACATTTCCTATGATTGAATTCGGTGGGCCAAGTTTGAAAATGGATAAAACCTCGCATGATAACTCACTTAGTATACTTTATCTCTCATATCTTTTACTCAACTATGAAAAGAAAATTTTGGGCAAACGACATTGATTAGAATTTCGCCTTCGGGTTACGGGTCATTTTAAGGTGAATATAGTTTTCTTTTCATTATTGATCTTTTAAGTAATAAAGTAAAAATTTTGATTGCTATCAAAATAAATTTAAAAAAAAACAAAGACAACAATATTTGGATGCTAACAACAATTGTTTTGTTGTCAATTGTAAGCACAATAATAACAATATTTTGTTTTATATTCAAATTTATATGGTTTTTACACATATGTATGTAGATGCAATGTAACACTTTGTGATAGCGTCGGAAGTGAATACTGGGAACCATGGTTGAATTTTACTATTCCATCTAAGAATTCCAATTTCGATCAATGTCATCATTATGCTGTTATCAATGACACAGATTTGCAGCTTAGTTGTTCTGCAGAAAACTTTAACAGATCACAAGTGGAGTTTTGTTATGACTACAAGTTTCGTGATTATGAATACACACTTGCTAAGGAGGTGAGTATAAACTGTTTTATATTAATAGTGCTTTCATATATTCTGGCCATTGAATCACGTCAAAAAGGCAACCTATTGTGAAAAATTGGTACAATATTTACTAATTAAAATATTTTCCATCATATTCTACAAACTTTTCCCCATCTTTCTGGCAACGTAGCAACAGTACGTCGAGAGAACGATTTTGATTTGGTAGCGATCCAATATCATCGACCTATTTTCGCACTTCTTCAGCATTTCGTAACCGCGTGTCAGCCAAGCAATGCTGTATCGATCTGAATAAAAGGTAATCAGAAGGTGTTATGTCTAATGAATACGCTGAATGAGGCAGAGTTTCCCATTCGGATTGCAACAGTGTATCTTTGACAGCTCTTGTAACGTGTAACCGACCGTTGTCATGCAAGAGGGTCGATCTTTTTTGTAACAATACCTCGTTTAATTTGTTCATTTGACATCGGTAGGCATCTGTAGTAACAGTTTCATTCGCTTTTAGCGGCTCATAATACACTACGCCTTTCTTGGCTTTTCGTCTAACATGTCTTGAAATTCATTGTGTTCGAACTTTTTTGGTTCTTCAGGCCGTTCTTAGTGATTAACATCAAAAGTAATACTTTTAAACAGTTAAAAGCAAAATCGAGACAATTGGCTTAGAATGGAGTAGTATCATCGTATGTTTGATAAGTCTCGGTAGTAAATTTCTTCAAATCAAATAACAAAAGTAATAAATGTCGAAAATGCAATATTGAACGTTCAATGATTGGGGCCAATAGATCAAAATCATTGAATTTAATCGTTATACACGTAGATACAACACATTAATTCATCATTTTCACCAATAGATTTCGTTGGCCAAAATGCATGCAAGCACCTATTAGATATATACGCACTTCTCTTCACTTCCCTTCTTTGCTTAAACTTACAATTTTTTAGTTCAATTTCTTTTGTTCAAACGAATGGAAATTAAGTATGGCCGGTACATTTAATAATATCGGACAATTTATCGGCATTCCCTTAGGTGGTTTACTGGCTGACAAGTAAGTAAATAACATTCTTTTTTTTTATTTTATATATATATAATATATATTATAATATATAATATTTAATTCTTCCTTCGATTGAGCAAAGTGGAGAATAAAGATTGATATGAATAAAAAGATTTTGCATTATAATATCGATTGATTTAGATAATATTAATGGACTTGACTTACGTAAAAAATTAATTCTCTCTCTAAAATTAATCCTTAAAAGCTTTTATGATTTAAATGCGACAATTCCATTGGGTAGTTAAAAATATTCAAAAATTATTAGCACTATTTCATTTAGAGAAAAGTTTGGAATTAAGTGCTCGAAGGCCACTGTAAATTTTTCAAAAAATCGATTTTTTTTTAATGATTTAATAGGCGATTTCAACCTTCTAGAGTACATGGAAAAATATTCATTACTTTTCTTAGTTGAAACTTGATTTTTTTTTTCAGTCAATTACTCGCCAATCGAATACAAAAATCATTATTTGTTAAAAAGCCCTTACGTGTCATTCTCTAGATGCAGGCATACAGATTAAACGATTTTTTTAAAATAAAAATCAAATTTGACTTAAAGATGCTTTACGAAAATCCATCGCCATTTTTTTAATATTTTTCCAAATAAAAGTTTTTTTTTTTTTTTTTAAATATTTAAAGGAGCCCTTAATAACCCCCTCTCTTGAATATTATTACTTTATTACCTTTCTTTTTATACCAAAAAAAAATTGTCAAAAAAAAAATTTTGTTTTTAACGCGTTCCACGACAAATATTTGTATCTAACCTGCAAACTTCTGCTTAAAAAAAAAAAAAAAAAAAAAAAAAAAAAAAAAAAAAAAAAAAAAAAAAAAAAAAAAAAAACATGTGAACGCAATTATGTAATTATTTTTGACTTACGATTTTCTATGAGGGAGTGCACAAAATTTAAAAGTCGCTGCTATTGGTCTGAAGCATAAGAAGAAAGTGAACGTAACGTTAGATCAAATTTGAAACTTTTATCATCGAATGCATAAATTTTTTATCTCGCTATTAAATAAACACTTCAGAGATATGATAAAATATAAAGCTTTTTGTATACTTTACACTTCTTCTGATAAGGATGTATTAAGCTTGTTCGGATGTATGTAACATCTAGATGGACATTTAACATTGATATCCTATTTTCATTGTATATCAATTAATTCACATAGTTTTTTTTCTCGAATTATTTCAAGCATGTCCGCTCGTCCGTTCGTCTCTCTGATCCCTGCTCTTCTATTCTTGGGGAGATTAAGGACGAACGCTATTGAAAATGGATTGGATTCTACAATATTTACGAAGGTTACTCTGTTTTTAAAAATTAGTAAAAAAAAAAAAAAATGTACATTTTTTTTATATATTCAATTTTTTTGTAAAAATTGGTAAACTGTTTTGGCCAAAAAGAAGTGGGTAGGAAGTGTACGAAACTATTTCTTCAATTCTCTCCTGTATAGACACAGAAATTTGGCTTTATATAACAAGAAGGTCTAGGTCTGTATAGTATCTTCTGATAAAAATTGTTGGTGAATTGTTGATGAATTGACATAAAAATTTATTTGAAAAAATTTGGACTACACAGGTCTATAGTCTTCGGACACCTTCTTACATAAGAGTTGTTATGAAAAGCAATTCTTTATATATGGTCAGATGAAATTTTTGGTATTTGATAATGAAGACATACGAAGAAGAACTGTATTTGAAGTGAAGTGAAATAGGGAACTTAATTGGGTGTGTCGCTCTTACTGAAGTATAATATTTTAAGTTGGTTTGTGTTTCCTGCAAAGACGTTTTATTATTAAATTTCTTGTTAATAACTAAACCGACATTATTAGTCAAAGAAAAATCACTTACTGATCGAAAAAATTTAGTATAAGCATAATATATGTTCTATATGTATATCGAAATGTATTATATATCTAAAAATCATATGATTGCATTTTTATATTTATAGATATGGCCGTCGTACAATGTTGGCTATTGGAGGCTTTGTAAGTTCATTTATGGGCTTAATTAGATCATTTACAACGAACTACTACATGTTTCTCTCGTTCGAATTGCTCGATATGGTTGCAGCTAGTACTACTTATCCAACGGCATTTCTTTTGGCAATTGAATTGGTGGGTCCGAAACGACGTGTCGCAGCTGCCACAATTATTACAATATTTTATCCTTTGGGTGAAGCTTTACTTGGCATTTTAGCGGAACAATTTCAAAATTGGCGAACACTATTACGTGTTCTATATTTACCGGCTATACTGCAAATATTTTTGTTAATACTTTTACCCGAGAGTATACGTTGGCTATTAAGTCAGGGTAAAGAAAGTAAAGCTATTGCGGTGTTAACAAAAGCTGCACGTATTAATGGTAAATTTATACCAACATTAAATCTTGCAAATCTAATCGAATCGAACAAACAGAAATTGGAAGACAACAACGTAAAGAATATTTATCCAATTAAAGATGCTATTAAAGTATTTTTTTGGCGTATAATTAACTGTTCATTGTGTTGGTTTACGCATACATTAATAGCATTGGGTTTAAGTTTGAATTCAGTTAACTTAGGTGGCAATAAGTATAACAATTTTATATGGAATGGTTTGATACAAATTCCTGGTCTCATCTTACCATTATTTATTATGGACTCATTAGGTCGACGTATATCGTTATTTGTTTCGATGTTAACGTGTGGCTTATGTATGATAGCAACAATATTTTTCGGTAAATGTATGTATTTCATATATATTGAATATTTTGATATTATTTTCAAATTATTTTCATTGAATCTTTGTATCCAACATCAGAGACAACATAAAAAAAAAAAGAGTTTATTAATGCGCTTAGCTTTTTAAGGCGACTTTTATGAAAAATCCTATATTTAGGTAATTCTCTTTGTAAAGATCATATTTAAAATTGAAAAGCTAACCTAACCTAACCTAAAATGATGGATGGATACTTAAGAGATTCGATGTAAAGTCCAACTACATATACCATACGTTATTTTATTTAAATGTTCATAACACACACAAATTTTAATACATTTTCAGATGGTTACGGTGTAGAGTTGACTTTATTTTTAATTGGAAAATTCGCTATTACATGCAGTTTTCAAATTTTATATTTTTTCACTTCGGAGATCTTTCCAACCAATGTTCGTAGCAGTTTATTATCTTTATGTTCAATGATTGGACGCTTTGGTTCAATGTTGGCCCCTCAAACTCCTTTATTGGTAAGATACACACACACCTATATATATATATATATATATATATATATATATGCATAAATATATGTAATAATGAATAATGTGATTTTAAAATTTATTATGCATTCAAGATTAACTATTATGAATTTTCACCGCAAATTTTATTCGCATCGTTTGCGTTAGTAAGCGGATGTTTGACTCTTTTTTTCCCGGAGACGGCTAATAAAACTTTACCGACTACAATGGTGGAAGCATCTCAGTTAAGCAGAAACGTTAATGGCCGCAATTGTAACGATAATTAATTTAAATAGTTTTTATAGTTTTTCGTACTTTATCTGTTCTAATTACTTATGTTATGTTTTTTTGTGTGAGTTATTGTACATTTTTTTTTTTTGTTTGTAATAAATAATTTTTTTTTTTTTTTTTAGTTTATTTGTAGAGTCAGTTTGTATTGTTATATTTCGTAATGAAGCAGCAGCAATATTAATATCATTTTTCCCTACAATTATAAATGATTGATAGCGTAGGATGCATTTTGCGTTTTGCATAAGTGATTATAAGATTCAGAGAGATCCTATAAGGTATACATATATATATATTTTTGATAAGCATCATATTAGGCATGTCTATCTGTCTATTAGGTCTAATGTCTGTGAAAATATTTGAGACAAATCGATCAAAAGTCACGTCTGCAGTGTAACATAAGTCCAAAGCAGTTTTCCTTTTTGTTCTCAAAAGCAAAAAAAAAAAAAACTAAATGAAATTTTTGCTTATTATTCATAGACTAAAGACATATATAGATACAATGACGAAAATTCTTTACTAATTGCCGAAAAATAGCCACGCCTATTTAATGTTATGTAATATAGAAATATAGTTTTTTTTTTGGCATTTTCTGGATTCTTGTTTTTTAAGTTTATTCGTTTAATGCTTGATTAGTTTTATAGTTCGTTTAGTTTCCATTTTATTTTCTTATAAATAATATTCTAAACTTACTATTGAAAATGTAGACTCTTTGAGATCTATTTTTTTTTTTTTTTTTGGGCTTTTCTTATATATCTTATGTATTCTTTGAAAATAAGTTTTCATAGAAATCAATGCAAAACTCATTTCAATTAGGTTTAGTTAAAATAAAGATGAGATTTCTTCAGAAATATTTTAAGTCCTTGCTAATGAAATGTGCGAACGTCATATATATGTTTCATAAAAAAATTTATGTAAAAATAAATCATTATAAAAAAAAAAAAACATCCAAATATCTTGAAAATGATTTAATATTTTAAGGCAAAGAAAATTTTATATTTCTTGCACGCGACCGAAGTTGGAATTAGTCTGCTTTTATTTTTTTTATTTTTTTTTTTTTGTTTACTTTTAAATACTTATATACATACTAAGTCCGTCCAACCTTCTAACTTTAGAAATATGGTCATTGTTTTATGTAGTAATTTCTTTTAGAATTTTTTGATAAAAATGAGAAGGCGCGGCGCATTACAATGAACTTTTCTTTTTTGTTTTCAAGTTCATATGTTTTTTATTATCTCTTACCATCGATTTTATCAGTAACAAACAGCAAAGCATTGGAAATCATATATTATAAGTGCTTGTCATTCATCATCAATTTACACACACATTCAGTTGAAAAGTTCATTTTTTAAAGCGAGGAAGCAGGATTGTTTCCATATTTTTTTTTTCTTTTTAAATTAAATTTATCAGTCAAATATTAAAAATTTTTATTATTTAAAGTAAAATCTCAATGGATGTAGATGATTATTTAAATGATGAAATTTTTAATAAAAATCGGTCAGTATTTAATTATATATATATATATATATATCAATATATCGGTGAAAACATATTAAAAAAAAAAAAAAAAAAAAAATTATATCATTTGTTTTGTAGTAAAAATAAAGAACGGCCGCCACTGTGGGATTCTTTTCAAGATCCACCATCAAAACGAGCTACGGGTTCGGCGGCCAATTGGTCAAAACTTGGTGTTTTACTTAAATTATTTAAACTCTTCACATATTTATTCGTATTCGTGATAATACTGAGTACAGCAGCAATTTCAAAAGTTTCGTTCATTTTCATGGTGGCTCAAATCGGCTTGAAAGATAATATAAAGTATTGTCAAATTATTGGTTAGTATTTTTATTATATATATATATATATATATATATATATATAGAATTATTTTTAATTAATAAATATATATAAAAATATAAACCAGTAACACACAAAAACGCTGCTATCAGTAAAGATTTCAATAGAAATTCAAAGAAAAATTATATGTTTTAAGAAATTTTGCGCTTAGAAAACTTATTTCCTCATTAGATTCAATTAATTTTTATTTTCGCAAACAATCTTAATGATAAATATAACATCAAGTATGTGAGAATAAGACTTAAGCAGATCGCGTGAAATATTTTCAAAAATGAAACTGGTTCACTTAAAAGAAAATTTGTTTTTCGCATTTCAGATTTTGATGTTAACTATTTTTAGGTGATTAAAAAGCAACTTTCTCAAAAAAAAGACAGACAAAGTTAATTGACGTCAAATCTCTGAACTTATAAATATATATTATATATTTAAGAAAAATGATTCAGAATCTAATGAGTATCGTGTGAATAGCTAAGATTTAATTTGTCGAAAAATTATCACGATGCTCATTAAGGGATCTTATTTTAAAGCAGTAAAGTAAAGTAAAATTTCAAGGCAATCGAATTAAAAGTAAAGGAGTCCACCGTAGCGTGCGTTTAAAGTGTTATATCTCAATTTCGAAGAGATTTCTTCTAAGTATGCTTCTAAGTTTCATTATCTGCACCGCATACTTAATGACTTTAATGAACTCGAACTTTTAAAATCTGCGTAGTGCTTCATGAAATTTGAAGTTTGTTGAGAATAATACCGAATTGATGTTTTAGGGGTTTTCGGCAGCAATGTACTTACTGTCTATAAAATCGATTCAGTTTCTTCAAACTTTTTTATCATTCTTCGAATTGTTTACACATTAGATGAACTTTCTCGATCGAAAATTTCGCGAAGTTTTTGAGTGGCCACAGCTTAATAGATTATACAATTACAATGCGTTCTTTTTTTGTATAGCCTTCGAGTTTTATTAATTAGAACAATCATAAGTGACAGCTGTCAAATTTCAGAGTTGCTATTCGCATGAAAAATTTGACACAAAATTTAAATATTGTACTCTTATTGAGACACACCCTTTATTTGTCGATTTATCTAAAGCATACGAAATGCCTCGTAATGCCTTTATATTCGGAAAATCTTCTTTTTGGTCCGCATAATCATTTTTCTATATCTTATTTTTGCTTGCTATATGAAGTATTTAAGTGTTGACCTCAGTCTGATAGCCTAAAAAGAAGAGATTTTTCAACTACTTCTTTGGGAATAGAAAGAAAATTAATAAAATATTAATATTTAAGGAGTTTAGCACTAAAAAAAAAAAAAAAAAATTATTTTGTGGAAAATTATTAAAATACATTACAATACCCCCCCATTATTATCAATTTTTAAATTTTATTTGAGTTTATCGATTTCTGATATTGAGTCCTTCAACTTGATCTTAAAGACAATCTTTTACAAAAATGTTACTCACATACGAATTGAATTCTTGCATATAAAATATTAAAAATTAAGTAAATCGAATAAAAACCTTTTAAGAGGCGCAAAAAACTACCGTTACCTGAGAGATGTACATCCGTCGTTGATAAAACGAAAGATAAACAAGTTCGAGGTTGAGTTCGAGAGCAAACTATGTCTGCGTATGTTGATGTTTATCTAATGCTTGTATGTATGTACGTAATATATGCAACAAAATGAAAAGTGAATCGAAAAAAAAAGAAATTCTTTTTAAATAAGCTTTTAAGTCAACCAAAAAGTAGAACATACATGTTGTAAAACATGTTATTTATATAAGCGTCCCAGTCAATTTTCTATGACTAAGAGGTTGGCACGCTTAAGATTTCAATTTATTAGAAATTCGTTTGATTTAAGCACCTCAAGCTTTTATGAATTTATGAGTCACATAAAAGTGGCTAAAATAAAATTTATTTTCCACTTAAATTAAATCTTATTTAAAGAAAATTTCTTTTTTTTTTTTTATTTTACAAGTCGTTTTATTTGATTGAAAGGCATTCTCAAGAAAAAAAATTAATGCATCATATCGCGCATTTCGTCTGCCATGTCCGTGATTTAGAGTCAATACGTCTAGTTTCTCATACTAAAAAGATTTTCCAAGAAAGTCTACCAAAGCCCTTATTAAATACCATTTTGACTTATATAATGAAATTCTTCACATTTAATTTCGTGATATTTCGATATGAAAAATTATATCTTATTTTCGTACTTTTGATTTGAGCCCTTGTATGGAAATCTGTGGTGCACAATTAATTGTTATGTGCGAAATTTCAACTACTTAACTAATTTCCACTATAAAATCTTAAAGATCAAATATTTTTGTCAGATATCTTGTAAAAGACTAGGCTATGGAGGAGGTGATTCAAAAAATGATTCCATTCAATATAAATTTTTCATATTTGTTTTCTACACCGAAATACTAGTTCCTGTTGATTTTCAATTCAGAAATATTAGAAATTGCAATTTTTTTTTCATAAAAAATGCTTTTTCCAATGGTCCGATCTGAATCAGCGTTCATCTTTTAGCGAATACCCGTCAGTGTACTAAATATCGTCAAATTATCGTTAAAAAGTAGCGATCTTTTTAGGTTGAAGACAAGATTACATGGATAGATATCAGAAAAATGGACAGATAAGCTTAAATCGATTCAAAAAAATGATTTTGAGTCCGTCTGTACGACTGAATAGATTTAAGCTTGCTTATCGGTCCCCTCGTTTATCTGTCGAATATCTCTCTAATAAAAGGACTGATATAAAGTTAGCCTACATTTTAGCAAAGACGAAAAGATGGGCGAGGCATGTATGAGCTAACTTCATATCAGCAAAAAAGGTGGACTTATGTTAAGTCTTCTTGCATGTTACAGACATCCGCTCATCTGTATACCACACAACTGGTATAAAGTATAATTAATGGTGTGAATGATGCATATATTGTGGGCGATTTCTACAGTCAGGTGTAAAGTGCAAAATTGTGGGTTTTTTACTTACCAGTCATAGATTATGAAATAAAGAAAGCGCTAAAATTGTGTAATTTATTTTACAAAAGATCCTACTATTCATGTTCGAAAGGGAAGGAAACCGCGACCAAACCCATATAAACTTAACTTAAAAGTGTGATCAACTTTCATTGTTTCATTTTTTTAAATGTTTTCTACTTTCAATGCTCGTAAGGTAAACAAAACAAAACCTTGAAAATTTTTATATTAAATTCTACATATGAGGTTAAACAAAATGATGAAAGGTGTGTGGGTCTATAAGATTCGAGATCAAATCGAATATAATTTTTTTTATTTACTTTTAATTTTCATTTTTTATATTATTTAGAACCAAACGAAAATTTTGAAACAACTTTACCCACGATCGAACGAATTGCTTGGATCTGGGCATTGATATTTTCATTTGCCGCACCAGAAGCCTTTGCTTTTTTTCGTTCATTACGTATCTGCATATTTAAAGATGTGAAATCGCCAACATGGCTGGAAGTGGTTTTGGTAATTAATTATAAGCTGGATTTTTGTGATTTCGTTTCTCAAACAATTTGTTTCATTTTTTTGTTTTTATTTTTTTTTTTCTATTTTTAAGGTTATTTCATTTGAACTCTTGCACGTAATCGGATTGGCAGTACTCGTATTTTATGTTTTCCCTCGAATTGATTCAATTAAAGCTACGTTTTTGTGTAACAGCGTATGCTTTATACCGGCTGTGCTGAGTAAGTTCATTTCATACAAAACATGACAAAATAGAATACAAATAAAAGAATTAATGCGGGTTTCTTAAATGCCGATCACCTCAGCCATATATATCATAGATATATAAAAATTTTATTAATTCAAGGCATGTAAATTAGATTAGAATCGCTTCGATAAACGGTTCTAATATAATACATACCCAGTGGTCTGAAAAGTTCATAGGCTAAGATAGAAAAATCCTTTTTTTTTTTGATAGAATTTGATTTTATTATTCAATATAATTGCCTTCGAGGGCGATATAGCGGTTATAAAATTTTTCGAGACCATTTTTTAAAATACGATCTGTGTTTAACCTCAAAATAGTCGGTTCATCACGTGCAGTCAACTCGGCTGACTGTCGATTGGACTCAGGTGTGAAATGATGGAGCCCTGTTTCATCCATTGTCACATATCGACGCAAACATTCGGGTTTATTACGATTGAACTGTTCCAAACACTGCTTACAATCATTACATCGTTGTTGTTTTTTTGATCGATTGTAAGTTCGCTACGGCAGCCACTTTTAACAGAGCTTTCGCATATCCAAATATTCATTCACGATATGTCCAATACGTTCCTCTGATATTTTTAGGGTCTCAGCTATCTCAATCAACTTCACTTTACGATTATCCGAAATTATTTTGTGGACTTTTTCGATGTTTTCGTTGGTAACATCCTCTTAGGGGCGTTCACTGCGTGTATCGTTCTCGGTGCTCATTTCCCTTCGTTTAAATTTAGCAAATCACTTCTCTACGGTTGATTTTTCTGGTGCAAAGTTCGTATAACGTTTATCAAGCCAAGACTTGGCTTCAATAGTATTTTTTTTCGCCAAAAAGCAATTCTTCCTTAACATACAAAATTCCTTTTTATTCATTTCTTCAAACTAACAAATGTTGCTTCACTAAAAATGCTATAACTTACATACTAATAGTGCACCAGCTGTCAAATTTATATACGTGTTTTTTGTATGTTAGGGTTAACTAAAAATAAACATATGGATTTAATACTAGTAGTACCATCTATGTGTCAGCCTATGAACTTTTCAGCCCACCTGTTACCTTGTAGGATTCATACGATTTTCTTCAAAATATTAAAGTTAAATACAAAAGCAAGTTACTCATGCGTACATAGAGTAAATATTAAGTCTTTTTTATAATTCCTTCGAAATAGAAGCCATAGGAGCTCTTTACATATTTCAAAGACACAGAGTGCTGTACATTAGACAAAAGTTGGAAATCGCTGCTTTAGGAAAATATTTAACGAAATCTGTGTGAGAAAGTTTAAGTAGATTTCAAACTAGCGAAGAAAAAGTTTGCATTTTAAGTTCATTTTTTATGTATTATAGCGCGTATACGATAAATATAAAAATCTATAGCGGAAATGGTTTAACGAATTTTATTTAGAGGAGCTTTACATCTCCCAAAATAATTCTTGCTTATGTTTCATGCCGATCAAATCAAGATATTAATTAATTACGACAGGCTTTTGATTATCAAATAAATCGAAGACAATCAGATTAGATCAGGTCGGCTAAAACTAATCTCTCAATCAAATAAATCAAAATATTTCGTTTTTTTCGAAATCACACATTCGATTCGATTTGTTTAAATTCAATATGTATTAAGAATATATAGAAGTGAAATCTGGTATTTTATTATGAGAATGAGAAAAACCGTAATAAACACGTTACTTAAAAACATTGTCCTTTGCCTGTCAGAATTTTTTTTTCTTTTACCTGATACGTTGTGACCATCCACACAATCAATCGATGTAATCTGGTTTTCGATGCCCTTTTGTAATGACCAGTTATTGCTTAGTGCGACAAATTAAACAGGAAGAACAATCATTCCCGCTTCTAACGTTTTCTCGCATAGGACTCGATTTATTTAAACAGCTCAGAAAGTATTTTGTTTAGATTTCAATCGGATAACTTGTACTGTTACTGTTATAATGTTTCAATTATATTTTAATAACTATTTACCGTAACAAAGGAGAACTCATATCTTACAGAAACCGGTAACAATTTAATTATAAATCTGGTTCAATACCTAATTTTAAACCTGATTCTCACAAAACCAAATATATTCTTTTCTTATTTATACGATATATGGTACGTATTGTTACTATATATATACTTATGTTAACTTTAATAGCAATAATATCGTTATATTATGTCAACGTATTAAAAAATTAAAAAAAAAAAAAAAAAGAAAAAATGTTTTATTATAATATTTACAGGATTTTAAATTTATTAAAAAAATTGCTGTACACAGTGGTCGTATTAATCGTGTAATAATATAAACGTAATTGTGCACTACCAGCGAAACATTAATAATTAATGCAAATTGATATAATGAAAAAAAAAAAATAAATAAAAAATAAAAGTAAACTGAAAGCTGAAAAATACGTTTAAATTATAAACACAAATAAAAAATAAAAAAAACAAAAATATAACAGAGATATATGATAATGAAAAATTCTCCGTATAAGGAATTTTCTTTTCAACTCTCTCCGCTAAGTTGTATTTAACCCCATCAGCTATATAGTGTCCGCTTGACATTAACTAGAGGTTTCGTTTTTATTCGATTTTTCTAATGATTCAGTTGGTTATATTCGTGCTTTTCTAATCACTCTTATAATTGTTGTCGTACGTTCTGAGCAGTGAGTGTTCCTTTGTCGAAAAAAAAAAATCTTTTATGATATGTGAGGTGTCGGACAGGTTACTCAGAATATGACTGTAAATCTTAGAATATGATATAAAGGTAGTGATTTTTTTTCTCTAAAATCACGCAGTTCCTTATCCGAATTCTTTTTCATTTTTTTTCTTTTTTTTTAAGTTAGCAACACCATTTCAACGCTGCTGCCGTCTGTATTAAATTTCATGTCAATAATTAATAATCGTTTGCTTACTTTCGTCGGATTCCATCCAGTCAAAACGTTGTCCCTAAATTTCAAGACTAATCAGAAGTCAGAGGGAACTAAATCAGACGGCTAATGTGATATGGTTCGATTTGAAATACTTTTGAAAAAATCGTAAAAAAGAACTGCAATATGAAAAGATACAAAAATCGAAAATTGTCAGCTTATAATTCTGGCAAATACTCTCATGTAATTGTTACTTAAGGCTTTAATTATAAATTTTATGAAAGGAAGTTATAATGCTCCGAATCACATTAATTGGGAAAAAATGAATTAATTTCTTAGAGCTTTTTTTTTTTTTTGAAACTATTTTATTGTAGTTGTAGTGTCGCTTATAAATCATGACGGAACTATTCTGGGGACTTGGCGATTCGATACGTATCGCGATGAATTAGCATTAGATCTTGATAGCATGCTGTGGACAATGATTGGTTTCCAAAGCACAGATATCCATAGAGAAACCAAGGAAATTTATTTGAATAGGGTTTTTTTTCCCTCTGGCACGAGTAATCCATAGAGAAGTCATGGAAATTTATTTGAAAAAGATTTTTTTTCTCTGTAATCGTACTATTAGATAAGTGTACGGATAACAACAACATAATGACTGAAGTACCAGGAAAGTTTTCGAGGAACGAAACTGGTAGCTAAACTTGACAACGTGACAAACACCCGTTATGTTGATCTTTTCTTCTCGATCATTAGAAAGTTTACATTATAGTAGGTCATAACAAGTATATTTTAGGGTCATTGTTGTAAAATAGATCCCGCTGTTTCATGTGTTGGCCTCACATTTACAAATGTTTCTTTGCTGATGCTTATGATTTTATTGAAAATCGTAAAACTCGTTTTGAGGGCAACTGCTGGTTTTATATCAATTCTCGATGTCATCGGTTGCGCGGTGTACTTATAGCTTACATAAGTATGTATTGGCTTAGATACATCTGTAACGAGATATGCTTTAGGGTGTAGATATATTTAAAGATCGATTTAATGATGATATGAAAAGTAGATTATGAGTATACAATTCGATTCGCTGGTAAAATATAATAAAGAATTTACAGCTACTGTTTTTTTTTACCCATCGCTTGTATTGTTGTTAATTTACCGAAGTTTTATTTAACTGCGCGGTAATGATATGAGGTAAATAAAAAGCGTAATGTTATGATAATGGCGGAAAACATAGACAAGAGAACAGAGAAAGAGGGATTGAAAGAAACAAACGTTCAATTCATGTCTAAAGAGAATGTATACAAAGTAGAATATGCAAATTCTGTAACATAAATGCTTATGCAGGGTAAGCACTAGTAAAAGATCGTTATCGTTTTTTTTTGTTTTTTTTTGCTTTGTATTGGATATTAAGTGGATGTTTTTCGAGATATTCAATCTGCTCTTGTAAACATTTCAATCTGCTCTTGTAAACATTTCAATCTGCTCTTGTAAACATTTCAATAAACGAGTTGTGTCCTGATTTTTCGGAAATTTTATCTACTTCCGTAGTATTGCTTCTTTTCCTACTACTGGTACTACGGCGAAATGTCGTTCTTCTTACAATAAAAACGCCATACACAAATGTATATAAAACTCATTTAGTTTTTTTTTAGACTTGCAATTAGTTGTCCGGTATTAGAAGAGTTAACTTTGTAGTTAGAGTAATGCCGCGTTTGGCACATTTACGATGAGTGTAAATATTTAAAGTATTTACGCATATATATATATATATATATATATATATATATGGAAGCACATTTGTTTAGTTATGCTCTCTGAAGTTCTGATACGTTTAGTATATAATTTATGTCTGCTTCTTCGTTCAGATATTTTAATTGGGACCAGAATTCGAACGAAATCGATAGTTGCTTATTTAATTAGCCTTTTGGCTGTAATAGCACAGGCCAGTGCTTTCGTGGTCTGGCCTATAATTAACGAATCAATGGCAATGCAAATATTAGTAGTCCCCTTGATGTTAATATCGTTTCGTTGGTGGGAGAATTACATAAATTCATATTCCAGTATTGGTAAGTTAGCATTCGTGTTTATGCATGATTGAGTCTTTTTTTGTTTTTTTTTTTGGTTCCGCATAAGCGGAATATCATCATGTCGTCGTTTCTCATATGCTTTTTATTCAATTTCAGCCAATTTAATTAAGTTGGTACGTCGTACTAAGTCCCGTTATCATACATATTTATATTTATCGCCAGTAAAAATTTTGGTATTTACTTTGACGGCATTCGCATTGGCCGGTCAATCAATGGAAGAATACTTCACAATGTTTACGCAAGCATGGAAACCTCATGACATTGTTGTGAAAAAGGTAAAATAAGATTTAATGGTTAAAAAAAAATGAGCAATAAAAATTCTACTTTCAGTTAACAATGAATATTTTTTAACTCTATCTTTAGTGTTCAATTTATTTTTTGATTATAAAAACAATTTTGATCTTCAATAACTATTTATTATAAGACTAATAAACGAATTTGTACGGGCTAAGAAAGTCTGTAAAGGCAAAGACACTAAGATCAAGTTGCTTTAAAAAGGAACTAACATTACCCCAGAAATTTTGTTTAATTTCATTATATATTTTACGCGCAAGGCTTATCGAACTATATCAAAAACTTAATACTATTTCTGGTTGATAAGTACGAAAACAACTTAAACTTCAATACATGATATGTTGCTAAACTTCATCAACAGTTAATTGTTTTCCCTATCGTTGCATGGAGCCATATTTATATTTATCTTTATCGACTGCTACTTTATACACTCGTAATAGTTAACGTAAGCTTATGTAGCATTGAAATTAACTTTCCTAACAAGCAACACTCGTCATACGCCAGGCTGTACAAATGCATGTGCATTTACAAGGTATCGTATTATTTAAAGTACTTGAGAAAGAGATTTTCTTACCGGCTAACAACATAAACTGATTAACATTTAAGATACATGTTGGTATTAATTAATCGGATCATAAATGTATGCACATCATTTGAAACTTATACATAACTGACTTGGATGAAAAGCGGATTTTATAACATATTTTATGATGCAAAATTTTGTAGAAAATGAACGATAAAGATTTCTTAGAAAGAGTTGTACGCAAAGGAAAAGACTTTTAAAAATAAAAGGGTTACGAAAAAATAAGAAAGAAAGGAAGAAATAAGAAGAAGGAGAGAGAGAGAGAGAGAGAGAGAGAGAGAGAGAGAGAGAGAGAGAGAGAGAGAGAGAGAGAGAGAGAAGGAGAGAGAGAGAGAGAAAGAGAGAAGGAGGACGTGAGAGAGAGGGAGAGATTGAGAGAGAGAGAGAAAGTGAGTGAGAGAGATTGAGAGAGAGAGAGNAGAAGAAGGAGAGAGAGAGAGAGAGAGAGAGAGAAGGAGGACGTGAGAGAGGGAGAGAGATTGAGAGAGAGAGAGAAAGTGAGAGAGAGAGAGAAAGAGAGAAGGAGGACGTGAGAGAGAGGGAGAGATTGAGAGAGAGAGAGAAAGTGAGTGAGAGAGATTGAGAGAGAGAGAGAAAGTGAGAGAGAGAGAACTAGGGAGACAGAGAGAGAAAAATGAAGATAGCGAGAGAGAGAGAGGAAGATAGAAGGAGGACGAGAGAGAGAGAGAGGACGTGAGAGAGACAGAGAACGAGAGAGAGAAAAAGAGCGAGAGAGAGAAAAAGAGCGAGAGAGAGAGAACGAGAGATAGAGAGAGAGAGAAAGAGAGAGAGGGAGGGAGACAGAGGGAGAGAGAGAAAAAGGGAGACAGAAAGAGATAGAGAACGAGAGGGAGCGAACGCGGGAGAGACAACGTGAGAGAGATATAGGGAAAAAGAGATAGAAAGAGGGAGGGAGCAAAAGAGAGAGAGAGAGAGAGAAAGTGAAAGATAGAGAACGAGAGTGAGAGAAAGAGAGAACATGAGAGAGTGAGAGAGAACGTGAGAGAGAGACAAAGAGGAAGAGAGGAAGAGAAAGAGAGAGGGATAGAGAGAGAGAGAGATAGAGAAAGAGAGAGATAGAGAGAGAGAGAGATAGAGAGAGAGAGAGAGTAATAAAAAGCGAAAGGAAAATTATTTTAAGAAAATCATGGCCAAAGGAAAGATGAGTTTTTCAACGCATTTAACGGAATGCTTAAAAGATTCATATCACATTTTACATATCAAGTTTATTTATAAATTGATAAAGAGAGAATTTTTCTTTAATAAGTACGTATTTTGTTTTCTTTTTTTAACGCTTAATGAAAACATAATAATGTAATATAAATTTTATATATTTGCTATTGATGTAAAGTTAAATTTCATAGATTTCGTCGGCAATTATTGATTCACATAATTTATCGCAACCGCCGTCATCATCTACATTCTCATCTGCTTTAATTTCGCCGAGCCGGCATTTATTGGCGACAGAATTATCAACAATTCTGTATAATCATCATCAGCAATTCATCGTGCAATCAAATCCGAATGTTGTGGTCAGCTTGTTGCTGTCGCAACTGTTATCTTCATATTTGTGCTACATATTCGGCAAGTTTGCCTGTAAAATTAAAATACAAGTATTCAGCTTTGCTCTGCCAATCAGCCTTGCTACACCACTGTCTGTGGCTGCGATTGTTATACTGATATGGTTACGGGAAACGGACGTTTGTTCATTTAATGACTACTTGCCAAATTATTTGTCATTTAGAGTACCGGTCTTAGTTGATGATAATGAAGATTATGCTGGCAAACCTCTACAGTGGTGGCGATTAGCGAATGCATTTACTAAAGACTATGTATGGCTATGGATATTATGGTGGTTGTCACAATTGTGGATAACGAAACATATTTGGTATCCGAAAAATGATAAAAATCTTCCCACCGAGAAGCTGTTCATATGTCCGTGGTATTGTGGTTTTTTTGTCGAACAATGCATTACAATGAATCGACGTATAGCTGATTGGAATGAGGACTATTTATCAATAAAAGTGAGTAGAGTAGGGGGATTTGAATGAACAACAAAGTAATGAATGTGTTTTGAAGAAATAAAAAATCTTTTCTCTTAGCACTAACTTGTATTGAATGAGATGAAAAGAAAAGGAAGAAAATGAAGTCATTAAATTCAATTTCCATTTTTCTTCGAAATATTTTGCGTTTATGAAAGAATCCATAGCGAAAAATGAGAAAATTTTAAGCGAAAACTCTTTTGAACTTTGAAAAGTGATTAGTTAATATATTAAGATTATGTTTGAATACTTTGGAATCATTAAACATCTGCCGGAATGGATTGTACGATGTTGGTACGATTACTAGACTTGAGAATATTTTGCAGATCGAAATTTTGTAAATCATTTTTGCTATTCATTTTCAATAAACGCTATATCAGCTTAAAGGAAACACACATGTGTTTGCAAGTCGGAAACGTGTTCTAGTCTTTTAAGCCATAAATAATCAATATTCACTGGAGACATATGTTTTTCCCTTCATCATGTCACGGATATCTATCGATATTTATTTAAACTCAAATGTGGCACAAGTTTACACGTTTTTCAATTATTGTATGCCACCCCCATTACACTCCGAACATGTATGTAAGTGAAGAAACAAATGTGAATGAATGTGTGAATTTTCAGAGTCATTGTGTCTCACATAGACTCAATAATTTAATAAATTCGCTTCTTTACGCTTTTATAGCGATGTAGAATTGAAGAAAAACAAAATGTATTTATACATATAACTGGCAGCGCCTTCTTAAATATCGTTGTACTTGATTACTTGGTTACATGCAAAATGATTAACTACCATTAATATTTTAACACAAATTGAGTCATCACTCAACACAATGTCGAATCATTGTTTCGCGCTTCACCCATTTTTTATAGGACAATGAAATATTTCAGTTGTGTATTGTTATGTGTAAACAGTTTTTCATTTGCAGAGTGAAACACCTTCACTGAACGGAAATGGAACAACAGATATCCTTGAAACGGATAAAATACCGCAACTGATTGTTTGCGCTACTATGTGGCACGAAACCCAAGATGAAATGATGGAATTTTTAAAATCAATTGTGCGACTCGACGAGGATCAGTGTGCAAGACGTATGGCAAAGATTTACATAAACAGCGGAAAAGCGGATGATGAATATTACGAACTGGAAAGTAAGTTCTTTCGTGTCTTTTTTTTTTACTGAATGTTAACACTTGTTAGGGTTTACGCAACTGGTAGGCGAATATAAACGGATGTATGTTACGGAAAAACGATTTTTGATTAATTTTTATTTATCCATCTACGGCTGAATTTTTAAAGGTATATGTGTCTTTATTACGTTACGTCTTTGTTTAAGAAAGTCAACGAATTCATCTGAATTGAAAAAGAAAGCTTTATATTCATCTATAGGGAACTTATTCCTTTTTATCTCTTTTTTTTTTTATATCCACCACCGAAGTTGACGGGTATATTCATTTTGTCATTTTGTTTAGTCAGCATCAAATTTAAAAACGATTTATACATGTCCGCTTGCTCGTCTGTCCGTCTGTCCGTTTGTCCGTCTGTCCGTTTGTCCGTCTGTCCGTCTGTCCGTCTGTGTAATGTCTGTGATAAACATTCTCTTGACCGCGAAAATGAAGGAATCGACTTTAAATTTGGATTGGATTTTTTTTTTCTTATTACTTATAAACCATACCAGAGAGAGATCTATAAAAATCTCCACATTTGTTGAGCTAGCTATCTTTTAGGATCGGTACAAAATTGAAAGGGATCGAATATGCCTTCTCGATATAACAGACTGTTGGAGTTAAAATGTTTTGTAAAAATGTCTATTACATCAAGAAAGAAACTTCAAAGATCCTATAAAATATATATAATTTTCTGGTTAATATTAAACCCAGAATCCACCTAGGCGTATCCATCTCTGTTTGCTTATTTGTGGAATATTTGCCGCAACCATTTTTCCCTTTACAACAATTAAGATCTGTGGAACAAACTTGGTAAAGAAAATGGGCTAAATTTGGTCGAGGAACACGCCTACAGTATAACATAAACTGAAAGCACTACTGCTTTTACTATTTATAAACTACATAATACAAATTTCCACGATATTCCATGGATATGGAAGAAATCCATTGCTCCTAATCAATCTTATATAGTGTATCGATATTATGTAATTTAATTTAATTTTTTCGACATTTTTTGGAAGATAACTGTGGTCAGTATACAAGATTCGGCACTGCTGAATTTTGTTTTATGTTTTTTTTTTAGGTTTTAAACACTCATCAGAGAAGAGAAACGTGAGGTTTACGTCAGCAATGGAAACGATAAGGAATATTCAGGAAACTTCGTTTTTTTGAGTGTTGAACGGTAATTATCATATGTTCTACAGGTAAAAATAGGCAGCATTACCTATTCGTTCTAAGCTTACAGCACTGCCTGGTTGATTTATTGAGCTTTTTACGTAGAGATGATGTAAAACGTATCATATGTTACTGTAATATGGATTCCATTTTAAGGAATTGTATTCATTTATTATTTTATTGTTTGTTTCGATGCAATCCTTCAACGAACGACCATGTCTTATGGTTCTTACTCATTTCTTTTTGTATTTGTGGAGGTTTGGTCGTTAATTCTTTTTAAAAGAATAAAAATGAAAAATAATTGTGTCCCAGAGAGAGAGAGAGAGAGAGAGAGAGAGAGAGAGAGAGAG